>PVJX010018785.1:0-35911 GCA_004027295.1 Dolichotis patagonum
CAGTTGAGTTGCAGGTGGAGTATCTTTCCCACTGTATATGGTCTTCTCTCACTTTTCAACTTGATTGAAAAAGAGACAGTCATTCATTTGGTCAATTAAAGATCTAATTCCTGGAGGTTTATCTATAGATTGCTTAGGAAGGTAAAAAGAAACCACTGTAACTCATAGTTGCCACTGCTTAAATCCCAGATGTTTAGTGTCTTCAATGATAAAAGACTTGTTAATGGTAAGGATAGAGGTTGCAGGTAAGAGTGCCATCTATCCTGGTGTTTCCACATGGTACTTTTCTTCTGAGTTATTTTTAATTCTTAATTAAAATAGCTATATATATATATATACATATATATATTAAAGACTGCTTATATAAATTGGTTAGTAGCAGTTGAAATCCTTTTTCATGTCTAGGATTTGTTTCTTTGGCAACAGTTTTAGAACAGGAGACAAAGAGATAGGTTTCAATGCACAACAAAAATATACAACCCACCAAACTGAAGATGGTGACTTTATAAGTATCTGCTGTAATTAGTTTTTAATTTATGCCCATCCTCATCCAAAAAGATTTATAATGCTTTATTTGACAATTAGTTTGGGTAACTAAAAATAATCAATAGTCATTCAGTTTTCTATTGCAGTTATAAATTTCCTCTGAGAACATACCAACATATGAAGCAGAAAAATCTGACACGATATAACCTTGTATAAATCCTGATTGAGTATCTTGCACTTTTTCTTTCCTTGCATATTCAGTTAAAATTAAACCAAATACAATACTTGATCCTCATTTTAGACATCTTAGAGTTTATTTTTAAAAAATAGAAATGTAAAATTTGTTCAAGAACAATTTAATATATTCATGTTTTCACCAAAAGAGCATTAAATGTTAGTTCTCCTAAGAATTATATATGTCATTCACTTTTAGTTAGAGAAGGTTATATGAAAGTTTGACAAGAATGAAACTCAAGTATGTCATCAATGGGCATCTCAATTTCTTCAATATTTTACTAAATCAGTTTTCAATATGTAAATCAATTCAGATGTTGCATTGCTTAGTAATTATCAACAAATATATGTATATCTTTCCCATATGGACTATAAGCTCTTTGAGATCTTGCTAGTGCAGTGTCTTGGACAAAGTTGATATTGCTAAGTGCTTGTTGACAAATAATTTCAGGCATTTCAGAATACCCTATTACTTGCATTATATTATGGCATTTTAGCTCTAGAAAAAGACCCTCAAAAATCACCTACTCCACTGGTGGCTAACCTATGTATGGCTCATGAGTTGTACCTGGCTGTTAGCTAGCACTGAAAGCTCTAAAAGGTTTGCCATCATTGGCATAATCTATATCCATGTCATTTTACAGAAAATGCTAATTCCAGTTAAGAGATGAGATTCCTTTTGATGAACATAAAACTTCTCAGGTGTTTTAACTCCTATTCCAGTTTTCGTAGTTTAGAAAATTGAAAGTGTCTGAGTATTTTATCCTTGAGAATTGGAAATGAGTTTCAAATGGTGGTATGATACATGTTTGATTCAACTTGATCAACATGTATCAAGGGCAAGGTATAAAGGATTCAAATTAATAAGCATGTAGAGAATCAACCTCCAACTCAGGGACACATGCCTTCGTTTTTTTGATAGTCACCAGTAGCTTTCTGTAGGAGGGTATCTTGACCTCTAAGTTACTTGCAAAATATGGCCATTTGGGGGCAGTAACAGAGCAAGAACTACTTTTTGTAGACTGATATACTATAGAGATACTATACAACATTAGCTTGTAAATAAAATTCTTCACCAATGCCACCAAAGGCCTTCTGTGGAAAATAGTTGTTACTGGGTCAGACAGTATCATTTGCCACAGTGCGTTTTCTATAAAATGACATGGATATAGATTATGCCAGGGATGGCGAACCTGTTAGAGCTTTCAATGATAGCTTGCTGGAACATAGCTGTTCCCCTTTGTCAGTGCTTGTGTCCATGTGGTATTACCATATGATTGATTCCTACCTCATGAAATGTGATCAGAAGCAATGTATGGGACCTCAACGATTCCCCACAGAATAGTCCTTTGCTCACTCATTCTACTGGAGAGTTTCAGGCCCTGGGACTAAATTCCCTGTCATATAAGACTTTCTGGAACATCAGCAACCTAGGTCCTGAATATCTGCATTGAGGGCTATCCATGGATCTGAAAGCATTTTGAACTATGACTTACATACTCCTATTGTTTTAGATCCTTTAATTATTTGAAGGGCTGTTTGCTATAATAATCAGTGTTACTTCCTTTTCCAGTTTCTATGATGGAGGAAAGATACATCATTCCTACTACTTATGACCTTTCCACATCTGGACTAGGAAGCAAAAAGGAAATACCACTGTATTCTGCCAGTCTTGCCAGGGTATACACGGAAACCTAGCATCGAGTATCTGCCTTGGACGTTACTGCTATGTTAGCCCAGGGGCTAGTCCAGTTTCACTGTGCCTCCTTCCTAGGACAGCGGTCTTCAAATGTGAAGGTTAATCAGAGTCACCCTAAGGACCAGTTAAATCAGACTGCGAGTTTCTCCCAGAGTTTCACATTTCACTAGGTGCTGATTAGAACACGACATTTGAATTGTAACAATTCCAAAATGATACCTTTGCAGGTGCCCCAGGATCTACAATTATTAAGACCTTCTAGAGAACTTTTGAAATATATATTTTCATACACTAGGTCAGAGGTGGCAAGCCTATGACACATGTGCAACAGCGAGGTGTTTATTATCATTGAAACTTTTAAAAGGCTCACCATCACTGCATTAATTCCTAAATAACTGGCTAGCACCTTCTTAAAACCATGTATTTATTGTAGCAATATACCTGATGGAATCCTGAAAAGGAGACAACGTGATCTAATAGAAGTGGTATAGCTAATAACAGGATGTCAAAATTATGAAAAACAGTTCTTATGTTTTGTTAGAGAACACCCCGTTTGGATTTGGCAAATTTAGCTTACGTGTAAGTCAAGTACTCTTTATGGAATGAAAGACAAGGTAAAAACTAATTTGAAGACAAACAGAAGAGATGAAATGTTGAGAAAAAATAATTGCCAACTACCATGCAGCAAGGTGACTAGAAAATAACACATCATTGTTAAAATTTCCCCCAGGAGAAGAAAAAAACTGGCCTGGTGGTGTACACTGTAAACCTCAGCAGTGTGGGATCTTGTAGCAGGTGGTTTGCAAGTTGTAGTTTAAGCCCAGCCTGGACAACTGCGCTTACAGAGACCTTTCTTTAAGGTTATTGAGAGCAGGAAGGAGGGAAGGAGGGAAAATTACTGGGGATGCAGCTCAGCACAAAGGCTCTGGGTTCAATATGAAGTTCCAAGAAAGAAAGAAAAAACACCAAAGGAATCCTTGGCATGAGAGAAGTCAGCCAACCAATCCTCAATTTCTCAAGCAGAACTCCATGACAGCTTGTCTGTCTGTCTCTCTCTCTCTCTCTCTCTCTCTCACACACACAGACACAGACACAGACACAGACACAGACACAGACACAGACACAGACACAGACACAGACACACTTCCAAGCACCTGTGTAATGTGGCAAGACTTTGCCTTCTATGTGTCACTGAGCTTAATGCTGCTTTCTGAGTGCTCCAATTAGTTGGTAATGTCTGCAAGACAGTGGGACCAGCCTGGGAAGGGTGCTCCCAGACACACGGCAGCGCCGGCCAGGGCACTGTGGACACTGACTGACAGCAAGTTTCCTGTGCAGCAGCTATGTGAGGAGGTGGAGTGGGACCTGCGCAAGCCAGGCAGGATGAAGTCAGCCTTCAAAGATCCACTGAAGCCAAACTTCAAATACAGTGGCAGAGCTGTGGATTGCTGAGGGGGAAAAGAACACTGACAGGCAGGCAGTCTTGTTTACAAGGATCTAGGAAAGGAAAGCTTTTTAAGGCCAAGGCTTGGGGAAACATGGAATCTAAGAAACAGAGCTGAATAAACATTGACAGTACTACAAACAACCAAACACGTCTTTATTTGGGAAAGCAAGCAAAGGTTGCTCTCAGTCAGTGTCTTTAGCAAATTAACAGAGAAGCTGTTGTTAGACATATCCTGAACGTAAAAGGACATTAAAAGGAAAGTGCTACTACTAAGTGGACTGTATTAAAATATGCATATAATTAATGATTATGTTAAATTCATATGATGACCTCAAGTTTTTTGAGTAATATATTTAATCAACTAAATAACCTTGTGGGCAACATTGGCTTTATTTTAGTTCCAGGTTTTCATATCCCAATTTTTCAACTTTACTAATTTCTTTGCACTTTTGAAAAATTTTTATCCTGGCCCAAATCAAACCTAACCTAAGCTAAGCATTGTCCAAATAAGGCATATACTGATACTACCTTCTATAATATAACAAATGTCTTTAAAGGATATCTTTTTGTATTGTATCATCTGCAACTGCCTTCTTCCTATGGGTGGAAAATTTTAAACAATTCTTTAGCTCTACCAAAGAAAAGAATACGTGCTGTGCTGACTCTGGCCAGGAAGACTGACCCTATTTACTCAAAAGATATATGTATTTTTTCCTGTCTCACACACAATGTCAAATATCCTCTCTGCAACAGAAGCTGGTATTAAAAGCTGAGCCCTTATATTAAAAAGCTGCCTCTCCAGAGTCTGGCTTGATAAATTCTGCCCGCCTGGTCCCAGAGGTGTTGCACCACCACACTGCCCTAGCAGCAGCAGCAGCAGCAGCAGCAAAACCATTACCATCGTCAATGTCATCATCATTCTCTTGCACATTTCTCTCCAAAAATCTCCACATCTAATGGAGTTCACTTTAACCAGAATCCACACGAGAAAGGTGTGTTGGTCCATCAAGTACACAAATCCCATGTAGAGCAATAAATAAAAATCCAGAAATGCTGATAGCCTCTGGGAACCCTCCTGAGGATATACTGATTACACATAAGTGGATTTTTGCAAAAAGGGACATCCTTATTCACTTACAAAATTCTACTCGCATGTACACTGTTTGTTATCCTGAAGGAATCGTAGGATCATGCTTAAGGGTGCTGACTCTGAAGCCAGGATACCTAAGTTTGAAACCCAGGTCAGATCATTCGTTCTTTCTCCCTGTCTTTTTTCTGTGTGACATTTAAATATTTTATGCTTCACTTTCCTCACCTGTAATATCTTAATCATAGGAAATAGTGAGTTAATATGTTTAAGCCACTATTTACTAGTAGTATGAGTGTTGCTTTAAAATAACTATAGCCTTGAAGAAACCTTCACTGGGTCTGTTTCAGGACTCAGACGCTGTATACGCTGGAGTTGCTCTCCTCAGGCTATAACTGCATTCCTACTAGCTGTATTCCAAGAAAACTGCTGTGGTTTTATTAAAATTCTCCACTGGCTGTGAGAGGCCAGCATGCTCAGAGCACACCTTATCCTTTTCTAACATGGGGACTGAAGAATGAGCTTCCAAATAGAAATCAAAGGTGACAGAGGAAAAAATGGTACTACTGCCCTTCATCTGTGAAAGACAAACTCCAAACTCTCATCTTGTAACAGACATCCCGCTACACTGTTACATCATGGCAGACACCCCGGAACTCAGTAACCAGACTTCTGGGCAGGGTTTCTGTTTGGGTGATTAATTTTTAAAAATGTACAGGGGGAGATTTATCACTAACGAAGAAAGCTTCAGGTTGCAAACCTAAACATAAGGATGAGAGGGTTTTGTTGTTGTTTTGCTTTGTTTTGTTTTGTTTTTTGAGGTGGGGCAGCACGGTGGGAGAAAACTGACCCTACCGATGAATAAAGTGCCCCTCAAGCCATCTCCATAAACTGGTACCTGTGTTGGTTTGCTTGGAGGTCTTTGTCGATTTGGGAGTAGGCAGGTCAGGGAGTAGTGAGACCCTTTAAACAGCTGAATGCAGGATACTGAAAGGTCAAACAGCAGTCCGTCTAATCACCAAATATGATTTAAATGGGAGTAGAAGGTGTTTTGCCTCTGGTGAGCAGTTAATGATTCACATATGGGTTTAACACGTCATAAGGAATAGCTGAAGAGCTCTAAACTGTACTCACTTGGGCATAACTGACCAAGCAAGGCTTAGAGAAGCACAGGATGGTAGCAGAAACATCCGGGAGAGAGAGTCTGCAGATGGTGTTGTATCAGTTCTCGCATTTGCTAGCCTCATAAAGGCATCATTGAACTCTTCCTTGTGGAGCCCACACTAAGCCACAGGATCTTTACGAGTACAGTTTTCCTTCAACAATAATGAGCAATCCAGAATACTGTATTAAGATGAAGAGTTTTAGGTATATGTATTTTGGGAATTTTTCTTCTATGGGGAAGGTTTTGAGGGAGATTAAAGATATCCTAAATCTGAAGACAGAAACGTAGATGTTTATTAATGTTATGTTACCTCCTTAAAAAGCAAAGAATGGTGGATTTCATTAATGGAGTACTACTATCCCCTGCTCGGTCCTTTCATGGACAACTGTACATACTGAAAGACATTAGATTCAAATGAGTGTAGGAATCACACAGGCAACTGGAAGACATTTTACTGTAAACACTTTCATTATCTTGCTATAATTTGAATTCTGTTGCTTAGGAATATGCTTTAAGTATAGGGCAATGGTTGATACATTGTGTCAACCTGAGAAGTCTAGAAGCTTGACCAAGTAAGTCAGCGGTTCTATATCCGAGTGCGTAGAAGACTCACCCTTGCGAATCTAGGATGTTGTTCACTGGGTCTACCGGAGAAGATTAGAAGGCTAACTACGCAACTCGGCAGGGGGCCAGGGTCCTTTGCAACCATCCTGAGCCTGTGCAAGTGGAGGGCAGGGAGATGGTGTGAGAGCTACACTACCCTGAGGGTGGAGCCTGCATATCATGTCTAGTAGGAAAATAGGCTTGCTTTCCCCCCTTTTCGCCTCTTGCTGCTTTTGCTGTCTTCTGCCACCTTGAACTGTTGCCCCTCACCAAGCCGCCCTGCCCTGGAGCTAAATTATGGACTGAAATCTCTACAACCTGTGAGCTAAATAAACCTTTCATTCTTTGAGTGTTGGGTATTGAGTCTCAGCAATGAGAGAAAGGTAGCCAACACGTTTGGCTACCCTATTGGTAGGTTCTTTGAAATTACACTAGTAGGGATTGTATATTTAAAATTTCTTAATTTCAGTGTATATAACACAGAAAAATATAAACAAAGCCTTAGTTGTATTTGAAATGCATTTTAAAAATAGAGTATTGGAAAAGACTGCCTACAATGTCCTCTAATTTTTTCAGTGAACATGAGATTCAGATGAAATTTAGTAACTTTCTAAATACCCAAATGTCAGAGGCTATACTGAAATCTAGTTTTTCACTTTTTCCCTAAACACCATACTTACATGTGAATTAGTGAAGGGATGGTAAGGGTCACTCTGCTCCAACATGAGAATCGAGTAACTTTGATACCAGTCCAATATCTATGGAAACTACTCTGAACTGGAGAAATTCTATCCATAGTAAGAGTAGTAACAATGGGAGTAATGACCATTGGACATATTCTAGAATTGTCCTTGAGTGGAAGAAGAACTAATGGGAAGAAGATGATACAGCATTTAAAATATGAATAGAGATAAGGCATACTAATATTTAAAAATATACATACGTTATATTTATAGAATGCTTTTGGATAGAATTTTTATACCTAAATAATTAAAATAAGGCAGTGAGAAGATAAAATAGTCCACCTTATTATATCAGTAAACCAATTTTCATGGAAACTAAAACCAAGGGTAAATCAATAACCAAGAGCTTTATTATTTAATATGTACTAGAAGTAAGAATATAAACACCAGAAGTTTAAAAAGAACAAGTTGAATTGCTCCTGATGACAGATATTGCAGAATGAATAGGAAACTGGGGCTGGTGTAGGCAAGAGCCTGGAGAAAGAACCTGCAGAAATTATCTGAGGCTAAACTGTGTGTAACACTAGGCAAACCCACGTTATGATAGTAGAGGGAAATCTGAAGAAATTAGTCATGCTGTTACTCAATTTCAGAAACAGAAACAATGACAATATGATATTGTTAATAAAGTAAAACTATAAATCTAAGAAACCTTAAAGTTTTTTAGGAACACCTTACACCTTTGAGTAATTGTGAGTCCTGGAGGAAGGAAGGAAGGAAGGAAGGAAGGGAGGAAGGAAGGAAGGAAGACCTAAAGACAGAGCTTGATAAAAGTCCTTTACTGCCACCTGCTAAAGTATAACAACTATTCAAAGAAAGAGAAAATTTTTATAAATTTTTATAAATATACCTAAAATATAAGCAGTCTTTTAAAATAGCTAGGATCACAAAACGTGGTGCCCAACACACACGGAACTGTGAAATGGTACATGTGACAGCCAAGGAACTAATAAACCTCCTGAGCTCAGGAACAATCACATCCAGAGTAAAAATGTGAAAGCCAGGAAACTTGGGGCTTTTTGGATTTTTGCCTTTCATATTTTAAAGGGACAATCAGATCAAAGTACACTAAATATATGTACTCTTTGAAAACAACTTGACAAACCCAATGTAGATGAGTCATCCTTACTGGAAGGCATCCATCTACGAATTCTAAAAGTAACGCAAAGGTGAGACCTCGAGATTGTAGATCAATGTAGATGTGCTTTTAAACTGTCACAATTCTAAACAATTTGTAATTCGCCATAGAGATTTCCCCACAACCAGTCATCAAAAAGGAGCCAGGTGAAACTTGCTTTCAGAATGAAGCCCAATCCCAGCCAAACCAATTAGAAGAAAGATGGTCTTGGCCACATGCACAGGCAGCACAGGGGGAAAAGAACACTGGGTAAGGAGGGGCAGGGAAAAGATCTGCTACACCACTGACTAGCATTTTATTGCACGTAGATTACTGAGCCTTCTAAAACCTGTTCCTCATCCTTACAGGAAGACAATAAACCCTTTGAAAAGAAAATAACTGTGACTGCCAAAAGTCAACAACTACTATGAGCAGAGCTCTCTCTCTGTTGCCTCCATCCCAGTGGATATCCAACATGCAGTCCTCAGCGCTCTGCTTGCTTCGTCCTCACAGGTTAACAGTGGTGAGCAAAGAAGTTAGTTCCTATGAAAGCAGGTCCTGAAGGGTAAAGTGTTGTGAGTGCACCAATACCTGTGATGAGATCATGAGACAGACTAACAAAGGCGCATCAGTGAGCGGGAAATCTAATGAAAGATAGTGTAAGTAACACAATGAGGTTTTGTAAGATGCAGTAACACTGGATTATCTTGCTAGTCAATTGCCAAAAGTTTCAAAAATCCACCTGAGTCACGAAGGAAGAATAAATTAATTGTCAATGGAATCATGTAGTACCTTTCTGTTTTAAAAATAAAAGCACTCACCAAAAATTATTTTCAAGAATAGGGCATCGATGAATAAATAATGATATTATTAGGACACTGTGCATTAACTGAGATAGTGTAGGTGAATACTTAATAATGGAGAAAAACATTTCATGATATACCATTAAAAGAAAAGAGTAAATCACAAAGTCTATGTAAGACAAGATTCTGTCCTGTACTTTTGAATTTATACATATATACATGTATTCTTCTATACTCATATATGTGTCTAGGTGTAAGAAGTGTTACATATACTGAAATGTTGTGTAGCAAAATACTGAATCAGAGATTCTAAAGTTTTGAAAATCTGATTAATTGTTCAATTTTTTCCTTGTGCTGTTGTTTTTTGCTCATTTTCTTACAATGAACAGATTAATTTATAATGAGAATTTTAAAAAAGACAGATGATTCTTCAAATCATACCAGGGAAAACTATATTTTCACTACTCCAAGAATATAAAAAGCAAGCTTTGCATCAGAGTGCAATGGGAAGTACTTCAAAATTTCCTTAGTGTTGCCAACATCTATTTAACAATATTTTCTCACCATATATTATACAAGAACAGAACTAAACAGATGGTCTACATCGGAAATCCAGAAATCTAGGAAAAGCTATCCGCACTCTACTTCTCACCATATACTATGTACTATATACCACACACACACACACACACACACACACATTTCTACCACCTTGGTAATAATATATATGCCTAACCCTTCGACAGTTCCCATATATCGAGCAAATCCTTTAGGCCATACACATACATGTATATGCTTTCAACAGATGAGATGATAAACTCATATTCATCACCTGACTCTGATGACTCTTAAAAATCACATGTTTGCTTCATATATTTTTGGACATTATTTTTTAAAATATAAGTAACTTGGAATTTGTAATAAAAAGCAAGGTTTGAATTTGACTCTATGAAATATACAAGATTTGCTTCAGATTTGTCTTTCCAAAAGAGCATTTTCTTTATGTCATTTTCTTCCTGGACTAATCAAGGCCTCTTTCTTTCAGGATCAAGTACAACTGGCTAAGCCTGGCTTCTGTGGTTCATCATCTGTCTCCAGAATTTTTCCCACAATAAAACCTTAAATCCAATCAGGCCAAATCCCATGCTATAACTCAAACACAGAATCAACATTTTTTCTCTGTTACTCTATTCATAACATTTTTCTCAAAGGGGACAGCCCTCATCCTTTTCTTTCTCCTTATAAATCTCCCTATCCTTCATTACTAGGCATAATTCCATGACCATGATATGGCTCCATAATAAAGCAAATTTATCTCAACATATTTTCCAAATCACTTCGCTTTATACTTTATCATATTTCATTTATTGATCTTTAAGAAATGATTTAAGAATATTAGCTACTCAACAATTCATAATGAATTCAGCTGAAATGTGAAGTTATATACATTATTTTAGAAATACAATATGATACATACTAAAAGAGCTAATGTTATTATTTTAGTGATGCAATTACTAATACGTAGGGCTAGGGCTGGGATATAGCTCAGCAGCACTGTGCCTGCCTGGCAAGCATGAGGATGTGAGTTTGAGTCCCAGTACAAAAAACAAAGTGAAACAAAAATCTCTAAAAAATAAATAAATACATGGTGTTTCTGCCAATTATAAAACAAAGAAAATTGGCCAAAAAGATAAGTCAGCAAGATCTCCTCTTTCAAAGACCTTTCCAAGAAATTGTTTTTTTCCATATGCGCTTAAATGTAATACGAGTCTATTTCTTAAAAAAATAGTAATTCAACTGCTTTGCTAATTAAGACTAGACCTCTCCCCTGTTAGAATAAAATCACAAACTCTAATTTTTTGAGCTCAAAGACACCAAAGAAATTACTTTCAGAATCAGAGAGCAACTTGTGCAGGGCCACAGAGGTTGTTAGTCAAACATGATCATTTTGTTTCATTCTCTAAGTCATCCACAATTACACTTTTTACTTAGGTTAGGCAGCATGGAGGAAGGAGAAGAACCTAAATATGGAGACAGAAGCCTAGGCATCAAAGTCAAACCATTTTGCTGGTTTTAAGACACATTCCTGTGGTGCACAGTAGAGATGATTGCAAAATGATACTGGTGGTTGGTAATAAGTAAATGATAGCTGACAGGATTCCCAATATCTGGCCATTTTAGAGTATAAACTGCGTGTCCTACCTAACCTACAGTGGGTGTTTACATGCCTACAGGCCAGAGGTCCTCCTTTCACAAAGCCTTTCTCTTCTAAAAGTTCTCTGTCTCCCATGCTGCCACCTTAGTGCAAGTCACCATTATTGCCATTATCTAATAAAAGCTTCTTGACAACTTTCTCCCCAATAACACATTCTTTCCCACACTATAGCAAGAATCCACTCCTAAAAATCCATGGCTAACGGTACTTCTCCTGCTTGGAAACTCAACGCCTTCCCACAGTTCTTCCCCTTAAATCCCACATCCTCACTGTGCCCTTAGGTTGCACAGCCTCTTCTTACCGTGTTGCCCCAGCCTCACCTTCAGTCACTTTCTCTTTGGTCTTCATGCGCCTCCCATTACTTAAGTTTCTGGAATACACCTTCTCCTTCACGTCTCAAACCTTCACAGGACCCACTTGTGAGCATAGGTCTCTGTCTTCACCCCTCTTTACATAGCCATTCATCATTCAAACTCCAATGATAGGTCATTCCCCTAAGGAAAGACTTTTTTAACTCCCTAGACTTAGTGAGTAGTCCCTGACACATATTCTTACAGTACCATAACCTCTTCTTCATTACAGTTCATTATAATGGTAATTAGTTGATTATCTTTTAAGTGTCTGTCTGCTTGCTGTAAAGTTTATGAGAGTGTTTTCTTAAGGTTTAATAAATATTTGTGGAGGGAAGAAAAAGACTTTAAAAAAGGAAAGTTGATGATATTCTTGAATAGCTACCCACATTCTTTTCTGTTTTGTTTACACCCAAAGTAAGTGCCATAGCTGTCCATTCTTCATACTGCTCACATCATACAAGCAAAAATAACTTTAAATGCAGAATGCCTGTTTTTCTTCCTCCTCAGCACAAACCACATTATTGCCTAATGGGAAAGATAGGAAATTACAATTTCAGCAACAAAACCATAGTTGTTAGTAGGAACAACATCAAGCCTGCATTTGATATGCTAGCATAGGTTTTGGTCAGGTCACAAGGAATACTCTTATTTCTGCTACATGAGGCAGAAATCATTAGGCAGGTTCTCTCTGTCTTGGTGCAGCAGGTACCCAGTATAAAACTGGCCTGGTTGAAAGCTACCTGGACCAAACTGCCCCAGCCAATATCCCTCTAAGAATTAATTCAGAAGTGGTTAATATGGGTTTATTCCTAACTACTTCTTACTGTCTCCTTAGGAGATGAATTCACAAATATCTTCCTCTGGGATTAGGCTATACCTTTGGAACTGGCACATTAAAGGACAGAGATGTGGCAGAAGGAGAAAAAATGATCAACCCTCTTTCTGTCCACCCCTTGGAGAACAAAATTGCATTAGGAGAGAGATTTATATAAATTTTTCTTACTTCCTCATAAAACACTTGACATTCATTCAATTTAGAAGTTAAGTTGTATTGCTGGTTTAAATGACCCAATCCTGCACTTGAAATAAGGCTATAAAACATGGCACCATAAATGGTTCCTAAAGAGAACCCCTTAATATCATTGATATTTCAATGGAAGACAAACACATTAATTGTACACATCAACAGTGCTCACGTTTCTTTTTGGAAACTCTCTATTTTCTCTGACTTTATAAATACCAAAATAAGAAAGGAAAACCACAAAAGAAGGGAAGCAATAGAAGTTATTTGAGCAGCAGTTCCGGTCTGCTGACACCTCAGGAAGATTCATTAATCTCAGAGATTCTCACTCTCATTTACTAAACAACAGTGATTCACACAGAGCTGCACAACCACAGTGGTAAAGTTAATTGGAATTTAGATCCCCTAACATTTATTCCTTCCTTCAGCAATCCTCAGTACTGCAAGCGAACATACTAAGTATGATTGTTGTAAGCTTACAAAAAAGGGAAACAAAAGAAGGTTAGTAGGAAATTAAAAGTGGATGTGTGCCTCCTTACCAATTTTTTTGGTTGGGTTTTGTGTTTGGCTTCCAGCACTTTGAGGAAAGCAAGAAGGCAGAGGCAGCTTAGGTAACCCCATGTCAATGCTGGTATCTCCCTTCAGCATTAAATTAGCACCGGGAGCTCAATATGGCTCTGACCCAAGTCCAGGGAAAGAATGAAAGGATGGAGGAAGGCAGAATGAGACAGATATGAATACTGCTAAATTCTGCTCAGTCATTTGTGAGAAGCCAGATCATTCTTTTTAATTTAACTCTTCTTTCTCTCTAGCACAAAAAAAGTAATGCATTTACTTAAAACTTTATAGCTTTTAAACCATGTATGTTGACATGTGAAAAAGCACTACTATACCAACCCAATAAACCAGAGAAGTGAGACATTAGATTTTTATGTATGATTTGTCAGGAAATTATTAATGAATTTGAAACCAGTATCCAGGTTATCTAACAGAACCCCTCAGTTCTTTCCACTAGACCATCTTCGCTACTCAGAGTCCAGAATAGCTTTCCTTATGCTGGCACCATGTGTAATTTTGAATCATGCACAATGGTAGAGAATATGGTACATCCTTGAGGTGGGTAGAAGGACAGTGGTATCAAGGGAAGGATTATGCAAAAATACTGCCTATTTCCCATTTTGAATATGACAGGTAGGATTGGGAGGTACCCAGTGAAGACCATGTACTATGCAGATAAATAATGATGAAAAAATATTCACAGTACACTGTTATATTCTAGAAGACATGGAGGCTTCAAGATCTGACCAGAGTTTTGAAAAATGTATCAAAATCTTCTGAAATTGACAGCTATCAAATGAAAAAGAAAAAGAAAGCCTAGGGCATACTGGTCAATTGCTTTACTTTCAAGGTGTACTTTTCTACATTAATAAAGCTCTTATTTAAAAAAAACTCCAGAAAAGCTACTTTATATATTTTTAGCAGCAAAGTGGCATTTTAAGCTGGGGTTTTCTATTATAATTAGTAATTATCATCAAAAATTGGTGACAAGGTCTTTTCCACCACCTATAAATTTTAGAAGGAAGGTAATACTCAACAAAGGAAAAAGCCTAAATTTTCTAAACTGTTGCTGTATTATTTTGAGCAAGTGGTACCAACTATTTCCTTGGGATGCAAATGTCAAATAAAAAAGAACTTATGTTTCTCGCATAGCCTAAGCAGACTTTGGGGCAATACAGTCAGGGCTTATTTAATCAGTTCCCCATTTCTGATTGTGGTGGTGACAGTGAAGTATTCATCAGCATTCATATCTAGCAGAAAACTAGCCCTTACAGACAGTGCCTTAACTATTATGTTACTTGCATGCACAAAATTAGAAAGTTGAAGTAAATAGTTTCCTTAGTTATTTGATAGTGTTCAATACTAAAGCAACATTTAAAGATATTTAAAAGATATTTCTTGAAGGGCCTTATTTTCTAACCCTTCTCAGAGGAAGCTGTTTGAAACACAGTTTTACCTAATCACTTGCATTAGAATTGCTTGGGAAGAGAAGTGGGCAGCACCCTTCTGGGCAGGTAAGGAATGGCTGTTGAAAGATATTCTTTAAAAGCAACTTTACAGTGGTTGGAAAAATGTTCACACACTAGGCATTTCTGTAAGGGCTCACTGAGCAGCTACAGCGGGGCTCCCCTTGGGGGTGGGCATGCTGCCTCTGATGCCCTGTAAGTACACTATTCTGGCCACAATGCAGTCCAAACCTGGCTGCAGGCAGAAACAGGTGACCTTTATGCCCACATGAACATGAGATGAGGATGGGCCAAGTGGAGTTCATCTCTTTTGTTATACCCAAAGGGCACAGCTTCTGCCATCCCGGATGCCAACGGGAGAGAATAGAGCCAAACTCAGAGCAAAGCAGTG
The DNA here is from genome assembly GCA_004027295.1 of Dolichotis patagonum. Taxonomy (NCBI): domain Eukaryota; kingdom Metazoa; phylum Chordata; class Mammalia; order Rodentia; family Caviidae; genus Dolichotis; species Dolichotis patagonum. The sequence continues at coordinate 15,389 of PVJX010018785.1, forward strand.
GCTGCTGTCTGGCTCTGGAGCCTGAGAAAGAAGAGAGAGATGCCAGATGCCAAGGAGATCCAGCCAGATCTGAGCCAGTGGGACAGGGGCTTCCAAATAGACTAGGCACTAATGGAGTATCCTGAATAGGGTGTTTTTGTTTGTTTGTTTCCTTCTACTTTTCAAAAAAGATCCCAACTGAACTCTTTTCTCTTTGCTTGCTCAAGACTACAGGTAAATGTGAAGATAACAGAAACATCCTAAGTGTCTACAAAACTTTCTATGGGAAACTATATCAAAAGTGGCTTCATTCATATACATGTCAGTTATCAGGAAGATAAAAATAAAGCCTGGATGATCCACTATGTACCTTTCTCACTAAGTCTTCACCGCTTAATGTTAGTTATTCCTACCAATAGCAGAAGGATACTAGGTAATTACATATGTGATTAGATCACATGGTTGAATATAATCTACTACATTAAACCAATCTCGAATATGTGTAGCAAGAGTACAAGAAAAATTATAGACTTTTATTGATCTGTAAATATATTTCAGATGATCTATTTCAAAATAAAGATAATGATGATTACATCATCACTATGAAACAGAATATAATTACTACTGACAACTCATCGATATGTCTGACTTGCCCACTGCCACAAAGTAGTGTGGTGCCTTGGTTCATGAACTTTTTGTTTGCAAACTGGTTCACAAACAGTAGCATTTAGCAAAATTTTTTGTTTACAAACTCTGCATCAGAAGATAAAATGAATGTGACCATTCTTCTTACGTGAACACGAATGTGACCATCATTCCTAGAATTGTTGACTGAGTTAAGTTCATAATTCCAGGTACCACTGTAATGACAATCTTCAGTCTCTGCTCATGGGGTCAGTCCAAATCATTCAGTAAACACCCCTTCACTTTAACACCACAGAGTACAAAATATTGACATTAAACATTTTGGAGCAAATAAAATCCAATAAAAGTGAACGCAAATACAGCATTCACCTATGAACCCATGAAGGCACTCATGAGAAACAACAGAAATAACTGTTGCAGATAAGACATTTCAAAAGCTACACATTTGAACACTGAGAAGTGTGTGTGTGTGTGTGTGTGTGTGTGTGTGTTTCTCTGTGCAGGTGGGTGAGGGCATGCACTGGCACATCCAGGCATGCACGGGGGAAGACAGCATGTCTGCAGGCAGTGAGAACCATACTCACAGTGACGACGGGAGAGAAAAGTGCGTCATTAGCTACGATTGCTAGTGAGGACATTTTCTTAGATGGCCCCCTTCTCCTTCTTTCCCATCACTCAGACTTATTGCAACCTGGTTTCTTAACACGCATTAGCAAGTTCTAGAAACTGAGGATGCCCCATTATCCACTGATATCTACATAGCACTGATATCTATATTGAAAACTCCCATTTGAAAATAACAATATTCCCTCAGGGAAAATAATTACTATCTACTTTGCCCAAATAATACCAAATACTCCATTTCAAAGAACCTCCACTATAGTTAACTTTGGTCTCATTCAAAAGACCATCCAACTTCATGCTTTAAAGGAAGACCCTCTGAAATATAATTTCTGATGGGTGGGATGCTCCACTAGACCTTCCCCATCTTTTGGAGTGTCATCAGCTCAGTTCTCCAATTTGCCCTACACTCCTCTGACTCCATGGCTGGGTAATGAATATGCCACAGCTTCATTCAAACTTAAGAGAAGCAGGTGTTAGTGACTTCATTCTTAGCATTTCACCTAAGAGCTAAGTTCCTAGAGGTAAATGGAAGAGGAAGGGATTAACCTCTGCTGCTGGCATAGCACAGCCAGGATGCTAATGTCTCAGGATGAAAAAGCTGAATTGCAGCAATATCTGAAATCACAGAGAAGCTCTTGAGAGCTTTGAAGGAAAAGAATTGTGAAGGCATTGTAAAAAGCTGAAGCTGGGTTGGAATTCTATTTTTCATGCAGGCATGCTCAGTGGAATTGAGTATTACAAGACCTCCCAATTTAGACAGAGGAGAAATGTGTTAGTGAGTTCTGCAATGGGGAAGTTTTCAATCCTGTAACTTGTAATTGTATTACGGGTGAGTTCCAGCTGTTCCTCTATGTGTTCCAAACTGTAACTTCAACAGTATTTATTTACTTCCAACACTTCAACTAGTAAACAGCCAGGAATCTATTCCTTTGCAAGAGGGCTCTAGAGCTACAGAAAATATCCCCCAGCAATGAAAAATGAAGTGCACAAACATAACATTAGCAACCGTCAGAAGAAAATCAAGTGGAGGATTACCACTGTAGTCATTTCATGTTGAGTGTTCATGAGTGGACTCGGACGTGTGTGTGTGTGTGTGTGTGTGTTTGTGCGCCAAGTGTGCATGAGTATGTGGAAATGGAGAGGTTTGCATGTTTGGCAGTGTTAGAAATGTGAGCGGGTGCAGGACCTAACGGTGGCAGAATGCCCAGACATGAAGATGTAGCAGAACCGTCAGTGGTAGTGCAGGCTTTCCACAGCTAATTGTGCAAGGCTCGTCTCACGGTCTAAAGAGATGATGTATTTCTATACGGGAACGACGTCGTGTGTTGTATATATGTTTAACATGTAAGAGGGCTTTGGATGGCCCCTTGGAAGTGAAATGCAAACAGTGCGCATTATGTGTTTTAATTTTTAACCTTCATGAACTCACTTCACCATCTCCCCAAAACATAGATACCTAAAACCCCTTCGGAGTAAACACCCAGCACTAGCTGTTTAATCCTCCAAGCATGAAACACATTGACCATTCCGAGTCAGCACAGCTATTAACCGTGAATTCTCTCCTATTCTCTCTCCCTCCCTCGCCCCTCCTCTCTCTCCTTCCAGCACACCCCCACCCCAGCCCTCCCACATCTCAGGGCAGAAGAATCTGTAGGGGTTATTTTGCCTAGCGATGCAAGTACCAGGTGCCAACTGCATACCCAGCCTCCCTCCTAAACTTAATGCCAATTCCTCCTGAAAGAGCAGGAATGCGGTGGTATCAGCACCGCGGACTCAGGGACGGCGAACACTACGGCAGCGCGTGGAGTTTACAGAGGAACGAACCCAGCTCCGCCGCCACTCTCCTCCCACCAGCCCCTGCCCGCCAACACACACACACACATACACACACACACACACACTCACACATGCACACGCGCGCACACACACTCACACACACACTCACAGGCGCGCGCACACCACTCTTCTCGTCCCCAACACACGGCGGCTCCGGATCGCCCCTCCAACGCCGCTACTGCAGCAAGTCAGCTGCAAGCTCCCGCACGCCTGGACCTGGGCTGCACGCAGAGCTGCGCGGCAGCAGGCGCACCGCGGACCTGTCCACAGACCTGTTCGGTCCCGAAGACGAGCGCTGCTCACCCTCCGACCGCCCCAGCCGGGCTGCCGGCAGGAGGGCCGCGAGGTCAGGACACCCCCCCCCTACCTTGCAAGGAGAAGAGGGACACGAAGAAGCCCAGCACCCAGACTCCGTGCAGCCAGTAGGTGCTCATGTCTCCGCCGCGCCTGCTGCTCCCTCGCGCGCTCAGGCTCTAGTAAAACGCTCCGCTCGTTTCCCTCGGTTTCCCTCCGGGTCTCTCTGCTCCGGCAACCCGGACAGACGACGCTCTCGACGCACGACTGACGGATCCCAGCGCAGCCTTGCCGTCCTCTCCAGGAGCAGAGCGCCAGCCGGAGTCCGGGACAGACACCGGGAGCCTGTGTCTGCTGTCAACACAGCGCACTGCTTTTCCCTCAAGCTCTCCCGCTCTTCTCTTTCCTGCCCTCCTCTCCCTCACTCCCCTGCAGCTCCAACTAAATGAGACTGTACTTAAACAAGCAGAGCCTTATAGGACCGGGAACCGAGCCGAAAGGGCCCCGCTACTGCCATCTAGTGCGCACATCCTGGTATCGCCGCCACCCGGCACAGACTGTCCGCGCGAGGTCCAGCCAAAGTATCCCAGGCCCCTTTGCTCTCAGAGAACGTGGGTGAAGCTCTTGCTTTCTGAAGTCCTTGACTTGACCTTGCTTCCCAAGAGGTCGTGATTTTCTCCTTTTCAAGAGGAAACGCGTGGAACACACTACCCGTGCATCTTCATTACTCCTTTGCTTCTTTTCTCTCTGAAATTTCCTCTTTCCTCCAGTCACTGCGTGGAAAGAATCCTTCCAGCGTCACCACGACCTTAACCTCTGAGGTCCGGTGATCCCCAAGGCCTAGCTCTTCTGACTTTTACGCTAAATTTTCCGTTACATGTTACTCCTTTACACTTGATTTCAAATCGCTGGGTCAAAAAAGTTACAGTATTTCTGATCCTCCACAGAGTCCTCTGGTCTTTTTGCTTTATAACTTTGGTTATGTTTTCTTGTTTTTTTACCTTAAATTTAACTCATTTGGACATAAAACATATCAGTTATGGTTACTCCAAGGAGAAAATCCCCTCCATCCACCTTGCTCTTAGCCCTGAGATAAAATTCCCAGCTGAGGACCCAGCCATCTCCAACTGGAAAACTAATGGAAACTTTGAAGCTGGATCACAGGCCCAATGTACCTCCTCTGCCTGACTGAGAGTCAGGAGAGTTAGGTTTGGGTTCCGTCAGTGTGGGCTCCATTTGTTGGGGATCATAAGCAAGTTATTGAATCTCTGAATTTCACTTATGACTAATGAGATTAGAGATTTGGATTACATTATGTTACCTTGGCCCGTTGTAACTTTGCTTGTAATCTCTCTAGCATTTTTCTAACCTTAGCACTGTTGTAGCAGGCAATTTTTTCTGGCAGGAAGCTGTCCTGTGAGCTAGAAGACCTTTAGCAGCATTCTTTGTCTCTGCTGTACTAGTGATGACAGCCAAACATATCCTCAGGATTTGCAAATGACCCAAGAGGAAAAATTACTCAAACTTCAGAATCTCTGTTGGTACTTACTATCCTTTTCCTTCAGAAATTACTCTTCATTCAAAACATCCTTGTTTCTTCCAGAAGGATCAGCCAGCTCCATACGTTTAAAACGATTTCACTCCTCTCATCCGATTTCAGTTGGTCAATGCAAATGTGGCTAAACTGTCCCCATTTTTCAGCTTTGGTGCCACCATTTTCATAATAGATTGCATAAGTATTGTGCATGATATCTTCCAAAACACTTCTAATTATATGTTTTGAATCTCCTGACACTGACTGGTATATTCAAGGGCGATATTAGATCCTATTAGTATTAAGTCATATAGAAAGACAAATAAAAGTTAAGTGGCTTTTCTTAAGGCTTGCAACAAGTTAGTGACAGTAATATCGGCAGACTGAGGGGTTGGAGAGTGTTGAAGCTGTGTACAGGCGCGGGGTTCTCATGTGGCCTGGGCATGATTGAACTGTGGATGAGGAGACACCTCAGGGGGCAAGATAAGCCACAGCTGAGGCCACCTGGAGACTTTCTGGATAGTTTTCCTTAATTAGCATCACCTGTTGCTCTGAAGGGTCCTTGAACCCCTCCCAAGATCCTGTTCAGGTTTCCTCCCTGTCCATTCAACTCCTTGTTTGTTCTGATGAAATAGTGTCCGTGGGCCAGCCAGGTAGCAGAATTATGAGCTCTGCTGAGAGTTTCAGTCCTCCTGCAGCCCTAAACATCATGCCACTTGTCTCATTCCTTTGAGCCTTTGCCATGCACCCATATGGGGGATTGTGGAACTAGCCACAGACCCCGACACTGAGGAAAGCCTAGCCTTATTTCTCACCTTTCCCCTTAGGTTTATCATAACTCCATAGCCAATCTCTGTGCTCCATTCTCTGCCTTGAACTAGTCTATGCCTTTCTACCAGATGAATCCTTTAATACGTTTTCAAGGTTGTCAACTATTTACGGGTAACAGTAGAGGCTTGTGCTCTTCAGATTGTATCACCAATCTCTAATTAGTTACTATGTCCATATCAATATTTTTCCAAGTTGATTGTAAATACCCTTTCTAATTGTCTTACATAGTTACTATGCCCAGCAAAAGGTTACATGTAGGCCTGTCATTACTAGAATATAGCTAGCAGATGAATAATAACTTGTTTCTATGGATCCAGAAAGATCTTATGCAGACATCTATCAATGATCCAAATATCTTTATCAGCAATTGATTTAATGTAACACATGCTTTACGGTTGTTTTCATAAATATTTTATTCAGGGTAAAAAATATGTTGCATTCTATTTCTGCCCATATCTTTCACTTTAGGGGTGTGTGTGTGTGTGTATTGGGTCACTGCTTTTGACAAGGAAAAATGGTTGTCAAATGGTTAGATAAAGTGAAATTTCATAAGTTAGAGATAGATCTTATCTGTATATTATTTGATTTTCATGTGGATTAAACTTCAGGTCACTTTAGTACATTACCAGAGTATAGGAACACGCTGAATGTGAAAATTTGTGTTCTCTTGGAAGTTTCTAAATATAAACATTTGCCATATTCTGTGAATTTCAGTGTATGTAATAGTATGGGTAATATGCTTCTTCATATCACACTGGAATACATCACACACACACACGTATGAATTTGTACAAATTATCTAGTTTTCTATCATCACTCTTCCAGTTACAAAGCCACATATGGTATTAAAAAACAAACCATAAGCAAAAGAACCTTTTCTAACTTTATACCTAGAGGCATTTTATCCCTTCTTTAAAGCTGCCTTCTGATCCAATGAAATCTCAGTGTTTACAAAGCTTGTCAACTTCCATTGCTATTTGTCAGTGATAGGATTACAATTTACTCTGGGAAATTTTCCTATATTACAGTTAAATCATTTGTATACTATAAAATAATTTATATTTTGATTGGTTCAGGAATTCTTAGAAGTACCCCCCCACATACACACAAATATACCCTACACCTTTACTTTAGTTGGATTGTCTTCTGAGTAATACAAGCCAAAAGAAAAAAGTAGAACCTTTCATTATAACTATAATTAGGTTTATAACTGTGGATGTGCTTTTGTCCAGAGACCCCTTAGGATGGTATATTCAGGCACTGTCCAACAAATGAAAGATTATTTTTTAACATATGGATTGCCTATTTTTACCTTTCCTATATTAGAATTTTCCCCCTAAAACTAGAGCACTATCATCCTGTAGCAGTACATAACTGTCATTCATTCCTGCCTGTCTTATACCCTGACGGCTTGACTTTAGGGGGAAGGTTCTATATATGATGTCTGCTATAATAGACTTTGCAATGTGGCCTAAGGCTTCTCTTGACTGTCTGGATGCCTCCCAGAGCTGGTTTTACAGACTGTGGAAATAGCTACATAATTTATGTGTAGTCAATTAATGAAGAACACAGATTTTTTTGGGGGGGGTATCTGAAATGAAACAAATCAAACTCTAGAAAGAAAAGCCTAAATTAGGTAATTGTATTCTAATAATACCCATAATTGTGAAGGGACTTCACATTCATGATCACATTGGTACAGCAATGAAGAAAATTTCAGAAGATAGGAATTTTTCTTCCTGCTTTTCAGTTACTTTACCCAGAAATTTATAGATAAAAGAGAAAACACTGGGATTTGACATGTCAAGAAGCTAAACAGAAGAGCTTCAAGGGAAACAACTTCAGGGTTGGGTGGTACTTTAGATGAGACGGGTGACATGGAACAAAAATCTAGCTGTGACATCATACAGATGAAGGGTTTTTCACTCACCAACCACGTGACTGTGGGTACATATCCTAACTTCTGAGCTAGTTCTTTCCAGTTCTTTCTAAAGTTGTGGGGTGGATCAACTGGAATAAGATCTATTCAATTCCAAATGTACATTAAGTGTTCTTAAAGAACATGAATTGAAATTAATTCATGCCTATACCAAATAACACAACCTATCTTCTGTCTTTCCCCAGTCACATCTCTCCTTCCAATTCTACCAAAGATTAAGGCCTCCAAAACTCAAATAATGCCCCAAAGGCACACTATAAACAAAAATTACAGTGGAACTCAGTGCATCTGATTCTTAACATAAGGCTATATCTTAGCACACAACTGAAGTTTTCCCACTGGCCTCCTTCATAAAATAAGACTTTCTCTCTTCAGTGTTATGATTTTTGAACTACTTACAGAAACGTAGAGAAAAACTAAACTGCAAAATGTGTAATGACTAATTAATTTTAATACAATCCTGGGTCATTTGGTCAAGACATTAGATCTGAAGCAAAGAACTTTTCTAAAGTAGGAGTTTGACAGGTGTCAGAAATAAAGAGCAACAATATGCCCCTTTGAATCAAAATAACTTCTTTCCCAATTGCAACTGAAAAGAAAATAAACTAGTCTGGCTAAAGAAATTGCTTTTGCCATTAGGATGTAAATGGCCAGGCAAATTTGTTGCCCAATAAATCTTTTCGGGCATTATATAGACATAGTCTTAGAATTTGTAAAGCCTAAGCTATAAAGGCAAATAACATAAAAAAACAGCTATAAATTCCAAATCTGTATGACACATTTGTATGTAAGACTCACAGGGACAAAACAATTTCGTAAGAACAAGAAATTACAGGACTCAAAGGAGTTAGAGAGGCTTCTGGTTTCTACTCCTTCTAGTTATATTATACTTTCAGCAATTAATGGAATGCTATAGTAAGAAATGATGACTTCCATCGAAAATATGGATTATGTATTCAATCTGTATTAATTTCTGCGCAAGATGAGAGTACAGGAATAAAACAGTCTTGCCCAAGAGGGTTTTGACTGTGTTTTTCATTCCAAAACCATCAAAGGGGAATTTGAATTCAGAATAGAAAAAGACAAGCAACCATCATTCAGATCTAAAATGTGCCCTCAAGAAAAATCATGGTAGAATGTAACGGAATCTTTAGGATCTATTTGGGGCAAGTTTGGTCACTGGGGATATGTCTATCAAGGAGAACTTGAGACCCTGGCCTCTCTCTGTTTTGCTGTTTTTCTCTCACTCTCTGTGTCTCCTTCCCAGCCATCATGATGTGAGCATCTTTCTCCCCTTATAACCCCTTTTCATGATGTGGTATCTCATCAAAGACTGGAAAGTGTGTCAGTTGATCATAGAGAAATGAAACTGTGAGCCAAAGCACATCTTTCTTCCTTTTAAGTTTGTTTACCCCATGTATTTTGTTACAGTTATAGAAAACTGACTCATATGCTAGATCTGTAGGACCTTGGTAATCCTGGTGTCTGAAAATCCTGCCCTTCGCTGATGAGCAAACAGATTCAGAGAGGTACAGTCACCATTTTCACAAATCTATCCTTATGCAAATCAAGCTGTTCCATACTTTTCAAACTTTCTTTCACTGCATATCCACAGATAACTCCTGTTATACCCAAATTATTCACTAATTCCTCCACAAATCTTGACTGTTTTCCTGAGTTGCTTCAAAATACTCACCCATTTCACAGGCGAGTATTTATTTTGTTCACATCCAGTCTGCATATCAAAATTCTTTCTACCTTATATATGAGGAGTACTTTCTTAGTCAGGTGATGCCTATGAGGAAGGTATTTGACTTTTTCACTACTGGGACCTTGGAATTTAGCATCGTTTTCTTGGTACAAAACAGGCATTTTTAAATATATCTGTTGTACAAAGAATCTTCTCACCAACTCTTTACATAGCTCATATGTAAGTCCTTGACTATAGTACAGGTACAGGGAATATACCTTTCATGATCAATTTCAAGTTCACTGAAGGAAAAGACCATGTACCTGATTGTAACCACTGTTCTATTCAGCATTATTTTAATTATATAATAACATTAAAATGAATAAATTGATGAATACCTGTGAAGTGAATGCAACTTGAAGTTCTTGAGAGACCACCTAAACCGGTGATGCTGAACTTTATAGAACTTTCCGTTAGAACAGCTGGCTTTGGCACGGGTGCCTTAGCTTTGCTACCACTGACCTAAACTATATGGGCCAAAAATGAGCATTATTTGATGTTGACCCAGTTCAAAGGCAAAGAGTGGAACTTGAGAATCCAGCTACCTGTCAGCAGGTCAGTTTTTCAAACTCTATTAGGGCAGAGTATTACTTTTCTAAAAGTATTCACAATGCTTTTTAAAATTAAGTCTTCCATTTACATTTTCATTTGCTTCTATCTTGATATAAGCCTATAGCCATTTCTTTACATAGACCTGTTATCTTTTCTATAAAAACCATAACACCTGTGAAAAATAGGACTATAAAATTTCTTCCAGATTTTTCCAACTTTCCCTTTTTATAGTTATTTTATCCCCACCTAAGTTGATAGCATCTTTCTGTACCTTTCTACTAGCAAATGTGTCCCAAAAAGTCATCGTAATTTTTATTGAAATATTCTTTTTATTTTATTCCTATTATTTGTTTTAAAATATGGAATTACAATGGCATGGAAAACAGGTGTAAATACCCTTGGGAAAGAAGTACTTGACACTTGATAAGGATATAATTTACTTATAGTAGAGAACAAAAGCCTGGGTGCTGAGTTCTAATAACCTGGGCTCAGCCAGAACCAGGGGGACAAAGTTATGGCTAATTTGTAAATCAGGTAAGAGATCATATCCTGTTACACAAATAAATCAAGAAGTGACTGTCACCAAATATTGAGACTCTCAAAAGGTGTAAGAAAAATTGGTATCTCAGTACAACAAATGTCTATGACAATAAAAGAATTCATTTACAAACTTCAAATATATTCCTAAACTTGTTACTTTATTAAAAGTTGTGTACCTATATTTGTCCATATTTAAAATACACCTAAATTTACAGTGATAGGAATGCAACAATACAAATTATTATTTTTTATTAACAGTGCATTTTACATGCTCATTTCTAGAATGAAGGAATAATATGGATAATCCAATACATAAGCAGTCATTGTGTTAAATAGAGACAGAAAATTATGATAGATATTCAAGAAATGGAAAAAAGTGACATAGAATCTATTTCTGATTTATAGATATTTACATTTTAGTACAAAGAACAAGAATGTAATCAATAATGAATAGCAATGTAGGAAAAAAACCCAGAGAATATAACTGTCCCTGTTTAAATGAAAAGAGACATGTATGTGTAAAACCCTAACTCACTGTGGTATTCTTTGGCTAGATTTACCTTAGTCAATTTCTGAGCATTCCTACAACCCCAGGCATGATTTGTAATAAGCCTTTGTGTTCTCCCACTTTAGGGAGGAGTCCCTGTTCACCTTCCTGTCAGATAACCAATAATCCTCTAGGAAGTTTTGAGCAGGGAATGCATGGGTATTAGTATCTATAATGATACTGAATATATCAAGTGGATCTCAGTTGCCAGTGGCTTGCTGGTGGAATAAGTATGTGAAACATTTATGGAGTTTTCCACGTACATAGCTGTACATTTTTATGCCAGGTACATATATATGTGTGTATCTGAGTGTGTGTGTGGCCTCTGAGTAGAGTTGGAAAATAGCATCTCTCTTTGAGAAATCATCCATTTATCAAGATAGACTATCAATCCACAGATGCTTTCAAGGTCAAGGGCTGCTGTATGTCCAGAAATGAGATTTCTCATGGATGGGTGCCATAGTCTATAAAGAGCTTGATGAATGATCTTATACCTGGCCAGGCTCAGATAGACTGAGCAAACTGGATTCAAATTATTCACGTGTTGCCTGGTGGCTGGCAGGTTTCATTCCAGGTCTAGCTTCTGATCTTTGCATAGGCAGAATGTTCCAAATTTGCTTTGGGGGCTTCATTATTTTTTCTAGCCAGTTTCACCAGAATTCATTCTTCCTGCCCTACCCACATGTTCTTCATTGTTGTCTTGTTTCATAGATCTCTGGGACTGTCATTGACTTGATTTACTGTTTGCACTATGTATAGGAACATGAGTTTTAAAGACTTAAATGAAGCCAGTTTTATGGTAAACAGTACACAATAATGAATGTTCTAATTCTTCCTTTGCTGTTTTCTGGTAGGGTAAGGAAAAGAGTTATACTAGTAATATTTAGTCCTTCTTTATCTGTATGAAATTTTTTATATTCCCTACTTACTCATCTATTTTTCTCTGCATAATTTTATTCAAAATGTGAAAATAGGATTTATCAAAATGTTGACATGTACCACCCTACATGTAATAAAGGAGACACACATGACAATTATTTACTGCTTCAAATGTCATTTGTTTTGCAAAGTCCTTCCCTCTCACTGTAGGGCAATCATTAAAGACACAATATACATCCGTAAATTGTTTTTCTTATCCCTAACTCAGCTTATGGTGAAGTCTCCTTCCTGGTAACTCACATTATCTTTTTGTTTCATTCGCTTCATAATTTTATATTGCCTCACACTGTCTTTTCGTGTAACACACTCTTTCTTTCTTCATGTTTATTATTTGAGTAGGATCTCTCAAGGTGTCAATCTATTATCATTACATTTTTAATGTAACAGGACAAATTAACAAGTTATACTATCCCTCTATCTTTTTTCATTATTTTTCATGCAGGTGACCTCTTATCCTCATCTGAACTATAAACTTTAAGGTGAACAAAAATTAAACATTACAAGGGGTTGGGGATTTAGCTCAGCGGCATAAGCACCTGCCTTGCAAGCAAGCCATTGTGAGTTCCATCCCTGGTACCAATTAAAAAAAAAGTTAAAAAAGTAAAAAAAAAAATTAAACATTACATATAATATACTATGAGGTGACACAGTGTTATGCCTGAGATTTTTCATTAATATCCATGAATTAACGAGGATTCCATATAGAACTGGAGATAATATTTAAATAGGAATAATATCTTTTGTCAGCATATATGTCGCTATTTTGCTAAGTCATCAAATCTTCTTTTTAGTAATCCATGTTCATATCACAAATGAACTCATTCTTACAGTGTTAGATAGTTATGAGCTTGTGACTGTTTACTTTCCCACTAAGTAACTCGGCGTAAGCAGAGTTGCCTTCAGAGGCAACTTTGATAAATGAAAGCAGTTAGCCACGATAATGGATAAACGCAAAGTAACTAGCTTTCCCTCCCCTGGACCTTCTCATATGTCCCTGGGTATAATGCTGGTGGCATTAATTATCCAAAATTTTCTGTTTAATCTACCCTAACAGTTTCATAAAACAGTGGATGAACACTGGCAATGCAGCCCTGCACACTACTCAGAGTAGAGATGTAACTGACTTGAAATTTTCATTTAAAAACATTTCCATATATAAATGTAACTGATCAGAATCTTGCTTTCAAGGTCATAGTATTTCAAAAGTGGAGCTACAGACTGTCTTTAGAGTGTTTACCAATGCCACATTTTTCTGCTTCATTCACTTTGTAGTGTTTGTTTACATCTGTGGTGACAATATAAATCTCAAAGCTATTTCTGTGGTGGGGTAAGGACACGCTGTTCCAATACATCTCATTCCCGCTTAGTCAAAATGCCTTGCTAAAGTTGGAATTCAAGGATAGTTTTGATGGAGAGAAGAAAAGATTATTTGAATATATCATTTTGAGAGATGAATTATACCACTTAGCTACCGTTTCTTAGCTGAAGGTATTGAGCTTAGATCAGCATGAGTAGCTATAATTGTCAGTATGAGAGCACTAGAATATCGTGCTACTATGGAAACAATATACCCAAGTTTGCATTACACCTTCTAGAGGTCTTGACCCCTATATTCACTGCCTCAGACAAGAAAGTAAGGCAAAAAATTACAGAGTGCTATCCAATAACATGGAGACTCTTCACAGGGAAATCACTGATTGCCAAAGAACATTTTGGTATATAGTCTGTTGTCAAAAAAAAGTCATTGTTCCAGTAACTACAGTCAAGTAAGGGTTTAATACTTTGTTACAGTAGAAATGAGTATTGGCAATATATATTCCAGTCACTGCCTTTCTTCACAGAAATAAACCATGAGCAGATCAAAAAGAAAATTAATCTATCACTAATTTTTTTTTAATTTCATCTAGGATGTGTGCTACACCAAACTAAGAATGTGTTCTTTCACACTGGAGGGAAGAAAACTCAACATGAACTTCATCAAACTTAAGGATAAGTCTTAGTTAGTTAGCCTTCACTGTAGGTTTCCTTATCTCAAAATCTAAAATCTGGATTGTATTAAAAAAATCTCAGCTACTCTTCTTTTTAACATAATCTTTTTTTTTGTACCAAGGATCGAACTCATGACCTCATGCTTACCAAGCAGGCACTTAAGCCACTGAGCTAAATCCCCAGCCCCCAGCTACTCTTCTTAAGATAAACATATATGCAAGATTACACAGACACACACACACACACACACACACACACACACACACAGAATGACAGGGATAGAGAGACAGAGAGACAGACAAAGACAGACACACAGAAGGAATATTAGTAACTTTCTCTTCCTTGCAACAATTTTGGTTAAAATGTTTCTTAAAGAATTATGACTGTAATAAACCTAAAATTGAAAAACACCAAAAAATGAAAGAATGTAAAACATTATTCCACAAAGGCTTACTTCTCAAATGGAACATTCATGTAATTTTGGTATATTTTTTTCTGCATTAACATTATGAATATATTTAAGCAACATTTTATAGTATTAAGGGTTGAATTTAATTTAATATAAAACATTAATTTAATATAAAACTTAATTTAATATAAAACAAAAACAGTACATAGAAAGCCATATTGAACCCACATGCAGTGCACTAAGGTCATCATCCTTGCTACAGACCATATTTTCCTGGATTCCATTCATATCACCAGAGATTTTCACAAATAGGATGGATCTAGAAGATTGTCTATTTTATAAATGAAAAAGCTGATGTCTAAGAAAGTGATGTTATTTCCTAAAGTCAAATAGCTATTGAGAGATTAATTTAGACTTGTTAGCATTTTTAAAGCAGCCAAGTGCCACCAATTTACTAATTTCTTTATATTTTAAAACAATCTTCAGCTGAGCATGCTAGTCCATGCCTGTAATCCCTAATCTGGGAGGCTGCAATAGCAGGATAGGAAGTTTCATTCCAGCCTGAGCAACTTAATAAGACCCTGTCTCTAAAAAAGAGACAAAGGAGTGCGTATACTCATATTGTTCAGTAAGAAGACCCTGTATTCAATTTGCAGTATAATGAAATGCCATATGAATACAGTTTAAAACCTCCAAGCTATTTGTAACTAATAAATATGAGTATCTTACATCAGTGTTATGGTTCAGTGCTAAAATATCCTCCAAAGTTACGTGTGTTTAGAGGTGGCTTTTTCGGAGGGTGATTGAAAGATGGGTGCATTGTAATCATCGATGGGTTAATCCTTTGATGTCATCCTCACTGAAGAGGTGGGATCTTGTTAAAAGAGGCAGGTGTGTGTGGGGTGAACCAGAAGGGTTGATTCTTTTCCCTGGCTCCTGGTTTGTCTCTGCTTTCTGACGGTAGGAACTGAGTAACTATCTTTGACCACATTTTTGCACTGTGCTGTTTCTGCCCTGGAGCCAGAAAACCATGCACTGCCTTTCTTAAAACTCTGAGCAAAACAAAACAAAACAAAACAAAAATTCCTTCTTCATGTTGTGTATGTCAGGCATTTGATCTTAGCAACAAAAACTGACTACGACAATCAGATTTTTCTTTTACTAATCTTCCTACTAGTCTGTTCTATTCCCACACTAACAGAAGGGTTGTGACCTTCTTTTGTGTCTTCTGCTGCCCTCCCCAGAGAAATCGGTGTGTTTTAACTGGGGTAGGAGACAATGCATTTTTGGTGCTCTACCCTCCGGATGAGATACCCAAGTCAGCATCAGAATAAAGAGTTACACATAGTCATGGCTGTGGAAAGGCACATTTTCCACAGAAGATGGGTATATTCATGGAAGAACCGGAGCCTATGCGAGAAGACACAGCAAACAAGAATTTTTACCACTGCACTTCCTGGCTGGATGCAGAATTTAAAAACAACAATAATAACAAAAACCAAACAACAACAAAAAAAATGGTCCTTTCCTACCTCAACTCACCACATGCTGAGATGCTTTCATACCTTCCGTTCATCTTTCCTCATACAACTTGCAAATTTTTCCCTCTTTCCTGTTACCCAAACTCAGTGTCACTCACATTCTTGGAAAGCAGACTCTAGGGTGGAAACTGCTAAACATTTTCTTCTGTAACTTTTTTGTCCAAATTTGGTGGAGGATGAGAGACGAGAACATTAATAGGTGGATGGAGTACATGGAAAAAGTGAGAAAACCCAGAGGAAATTTAGTCGTCTGAGATGTAAGCCTGCCATGAGATTGTATTCAATCAAAAGACAAAATAGTATAATGAGAATAGGCTTTTGAGATACTTTATTTTGCTTACTTTTACAAACAAGAAAACTGAGAATTGGAAAACTTTGGTTCTTTGTTTTCTTGCTCTGTGTGTGTGTGTGTGTGTGTGTGTGTACACCTGATCATCAGGAAAGTTTTTCTGGTTTCAAGAGCAGAATATATTTTGCTACCACATTCTATCCTGTATCTCCCTTTATCCAATGTTGTCTCTGTGTACCTTAGCAATACACAAATTTCAACATGACTTCTACATAGAATGATGGGATTTAATAATACCAATTACATTCTTGGGGAGAATTTGTTCCAAAATTGTCAGGACCACGCAAGGCCTCCCATAAGAGAATTCTCTCCAAAAAGATGTGTGGCTTTCCTTTGCAATTAACATTTGAACATCTTAATTTTCCAATATACCTACTTATGTCTACTTTAAGTTGTATATACCAGGTGTTAGGTACTTCAAGGAACAATTCAAGTCATCCTGCAGTTTTAGCTGTGAGCCTGTCCAACCCCATAGCTTCCTATTGCAAAGACGTTTATGAAACGTTAAATGACAGTCAATAAAGAGAAGATGTGCAAAATGGACAGAGGGATAGAGAGACTTCAAAGATAAGTATTGAAAATAAGCAAACTATCTCCTGAAACTACCTTGTCCTCTGTAGCATCCACTGACTGCCTAGCACTGCATCTATCCTTCAAGCATTAAAGTTAAGTCTATCACTATGTATGTGACCATTCACAGTTGCTCTAAGGTCATTAGGCTACAACACTGCTCTCATTCTCGAAAGCAAACTGTACTATATATCAGGGCCTATTATGATCTTCCCTGTACCTAACTCCAGTACACTCCCTCCCCCACTGCAGAATACTATTTTTCACAGTCACATGTTAGAATGCATTTCAAAGTCATTTCCAAGGTTTCCAAGGTTCATGGTCACACGTCTCCCTTGTGGAATACGGCAGTAGCTTACTGAACACGTCTGTATTCCTGCTGCCGACAGCTATTCTCTGCGCAAGTACCCAGTGTGACTCTTTCCAAACATCTGTCTGTTGAAAACATTGTACTAACTTCCCTTCCTTTAGTGTGAGAGCAGCCCTATGCTGACCTGGTCCTTCCTGCCTCTCTGACCTTTGTTGCTGTACTTCATCCTGTCCTGTGCTCATCTCCAAAGCCTTCCTGAAAGGTCTCTGTGGGGATACCCTTCCCTGAAGAAGTCTATGGCTTGCTCTTCAACCTTTTCCAGTCTGCACTCAGCTATTACTTCACCAATGAGATCCATTGAATACTTTGTCTAAAACAGCATACTTTCCACCCTTGTCCTTCATTTTTCTCTGCTTTGTTTTCATAAAGAAAATTTTACCTACCATGTAATATATAGCACACATCTATCTGTATGTTTACTATGTAAAATTTCTTGCTCCCCAAAGCACAGGAACCTTGTAGTAATTGCTTACAGAAATTAGTAAATTCGGTGGATAAAATGCACCACTTTTTCTAAGGTATCGCAAATCATTTTAAGAATGCCTGCAAGGACTCTTTTGTTTGTTACAGACTTTAAACAACTATTTTTAATCAACTAGTACTTTGTGTGTCTTAGAAAAAGTATTTTGGTGTGCATAATAATGCATTGGCGTTTATATTTATTTTAACCACAGGAGATTGGATTTCAGAAGTACTTTTAGTTACACCTCTATTACATCCTTACATTTTATTCATTATGAGAGAATGTGCTACAGTTAAGGGACAGGCTTATTCATAACTCACACTTACCTTGGAAGAGTAATATAATCACACATCAATTCAATGTGGTAAGAAAAGTAAAAAGGTAAAATCTTATCTTGAAACTGCTGATTCCTTGGCTTCCTGGCTTGGTATGAGTATTGACATGATGACTTCTTAAATCCCGAATCCACTCAAAATTCTTGGCCCCTAATGGAAAGTACACTTAACAGTTCTAAAAGCCTGACTTCCAGTGAGTGACATAACTTACAGAGATCACCTAATGTGGTTCTCAGTGCACAGCAGCCAGTGGGAAATGTCACTTCTTCCCTCACACTTACCCCTGTTGCCTCAACTGTGACATGGACCAAAGAAATGTTAGTAAGGTAAAAGCATTTTACCACGCAGGGCTTCCTTTATTGGAAAGAGCTAAAGTAGTAAAGTGAAAAACTATATAATCTAAAAGCTAATAAGCAGAAACTGGCCATAACTACACAAGTGAAGGTACCGTAGGGATGAAGAGGCCCAAGGAGGATATGGAGATTTGGTAAAAGGAGAGATTTACAGGGTGAGAAAATCAGGAGAGGACATTTGAGAAAAATGGGCAAGGAACAGTCAATAGGTAAGTAAAATAAGTAACAAAAATTGGAAAAAATGGGTTATAAAAATTTGAGAAACACTGTAATTATAATACTTTCTGTGAAACTTTGAGGAAGGATTGAACTTTAGATTCAAAATGCTCATAGTCACAATTTTGTTGCTAGATTTTACTTATTTTGCTTGTTTTTTAAACAATACTTTTCTGAGGCCAGCTTTAAAATAAGAGCAAACCCATGTCTCTGGCCACTTCCCATGAGAAACTCAAATACTTTAAGTTCCTAGAATTTCTGTGAGGAACCAGGATAGGCAATACAAAGCTGAATTTGGAAGAATTCCTGCAGTGATCCTATATAAATTCCACTCATACAAGAAAGAGAATTAATGAGACTGGTTTGTAAAAAGAAAAGGTACTATAAAAACATATCTTGCTCTCTCTTACAAAGTACTGACAAAAATAGTGTAATATTTCAGTAACCAATCCACCCCTCAACAAATAGGCAATCCAGAGTCACTGAGATGATCCATGCAATAAAGAATTGAGAGAGTGGGTAAAATAATGGTAAACACATGTGCATGCGTGTGTGTGTGTGTGTGTGTGTGTGTGTTCACAAGATGAAAGTCTGTGACAAGGAAGTAGAATCTTAAAAACTCTGTGCTATATTAAAAGGGAGATATGTCTGTTGACATTTTTAAAGGAAATTTACTAAATGGCAAATTGTTTTTAATTAATTTTTCTTAAGTGAGTTTGGCTTCAAGGTAAGCTCCAACCTATCTATATTTATGTGCATTTTAAAAAGCGTAAACACATTTTTATTACTCCTTTTAGAATAAATCAGTCACAGTTAAGTTTTGAGAGGGTCCAGTTTGCTTCTCTGTTAATGGTACTGATGCCAATATATGGTACAGAACACATGCTTAACAGATTAACTATTAGGTGATTGAGTTAATATTGTATTTCCTTTACACAGGAAAAATTCCAACCAATTGATTGCTGCTGCCTATGTTGACAGAGTCTATTTATTTTGGACACTAAAACTTAAAGACTTAGGACATTTGTATTGAAATTTCCTGACAAGAAGGCACACGTTGAAAAAGAATAAGGAATTACGAATGATATTCATGTCAAAGGGAGGTCATTGAGTAGCTATTTATATATTTATTAGAAATGTGGTTTCTCCCCACTTTATTTCCATCCAGCCACAAGGAGAAGTGATACTGATAAATATTTTATCCAACATCTTTTGTTTTAACATATGCAGTAAGTAGGAGAGCAGATGCTTTTGCATCTACGAGATTACCTTTGTGATGGAGCCAATTGCCAGGGTTGCTTTGGCAAGAACTTTCACATTGGTTAGGTCTCAGGATCAACTGTCCTCATCAGGAGTTTTTTTGAGTTATCATGTAATAGCATAAATATATTATTAACTAATCTTAAGAATACCCACAACCTTCATATTCTTAAAGAAAACAGTATAATTTTGAGAAAATTGTTCAAAAGTTACCATTTGGAACATGTCTGTTCAGTGTATTCTCTCTTTGTCTGGCCTTATTCATAAAGGGATCACCTCCTCACCATCTCTGCCTTATCTTACACATCTTGGCCTTTAAGGATTCCAGATGATTGACATGGGAAACTGTGGCCCAGGTTCAGTTCCCACTATGCCTTTTCTCTCTCCTAGAGTTCACTCAAGTCTGCTTGTTCCTTTCACTTGACACAAATCAATATATTCTGCATTAAGGTACTTTTATTTTATATTCATTAAGGCTATGTTTTATATTTGTTAGTACTGTGTATATTGGTCACATAGGTTCTCCAGGGAAGGGATACAGGGGTTATTCAAAGGGAATTCATTTATACATAGTTTATCCTGAATTTTTGCAACAACCTTCTGGTTCAGTGAATTGAACTGAGGCAACTAGAAAGAGAAGAAAAAATAAAAAACCCAA
>PVJX010018786.1:0-35917 GCA_004027295.1 Dolichotis patagonum
TAACTACCTTTTAGCCTGCTTTTCTCCATAAATTACAGCAAAAGAATTTCAGTTCAAGCTCTTTTAAATCCAAACCACATTAATATGTCATTTCATTTATGAAACCAATCCTCAAACATATATATGGTTACAGCTCATGATCAAATGGCCTGTTTGGTACCATGATGGATGTTCAAAGTACTATCATGACCTTGGTTTCTCCCACAATTCCATGTTCCCAGAACTCACTCAGAAACCTGGAGCCAACACGTGTCTAGAGTTCAGTGCAACTTCTGTCTTCCTTACTGCCCTCTAATTCTTTTTCTGTGCTTTGGAAATATATATTAGGAGCTTGCAAATTTCAGATTCAGAATGTGATACAAATCCGCATTGGGCTGGATTCCTAAATCTTAATTTTACATTTCCAAATTTTCCTAGATCCTGGCCTACATAAACTATGTCATGGTTTATAGGCTAAAATATTCATTTTACAAATAAAGGTGGTTTTAATTTTTATTCTTGTTATTCACCCTAATACCTAGTACACTGTATTAAGGGTTTCTTTTCATCAGGCCACACATCTATTTCCCGGACTTGATGGAAAGGGAAGGCGTGATCTATTGATCCTAGAAGTCAGCAGAGAGGGGCTGAGGTCGATGCAGGTCACATCCTCAGCATCTCTAGCTCTCCTCACCAGCACTGGCTAAAAATCCCCCGGTACCAGGTATTCTGTGGTAGCAGATCCAGGCAGATCTTCAGCGATGAGAACAAAGCACCGTGCTGTCCAGGACTCCTCTAAATGCCTTATCCAAGCCCCTTCCTGAGACAGCTGGGGTCATGCTGCTTCCCGTGCCCTGCTGGTGCTTGGAGCGCTCTGTAGCTGTGGAGGACATGTCCCTTAGGGCCACACCTCACCCCATGGGCACAGGAGTCAGGCTCTGGAAAGGAATACTGAGACCTCTCAGCCTGAACTCAGAAGCAGGAACACAGACCCTTTCAGACATTTGAGCTCTGCAGTCCTCTGAGCTCTTTGCTTTGGCCAGTTCTCACTCTCTGCCTCTGTTGTGACTTTTGCCACCAGCTGTGTCTTTATCTAATCTATGGTGAGCTGGCAGCTGAAGGTGGAGGAAAAGTGGGAGATCTGTGAAGCAACTGTGAACTAAGCCTTTCTGAAAGTTCAGGTTTACCCCTCCTTTTTCCCTTTGCATTTCTGTTTTACCAATACTTTCCTAATGCAGTGGATGAGACAGCTTGAGAAACTGAACAGGAAGAGGAAGAGCATTAAACACTGTGAGGGAATATTCACTGTTACATCAAAATGTGCTACTTCATTTATAAAACTCATCACAAACCTAGTCCTCTGGATAAAGTTGTGATCTAAAGCTAGAGAAGACATCAAGGTGTATGTACTATACACACTTTTGTCTTTTGTAATTCATTTGTAATTTTAATTCAATTATAATTGTAGTAAAATTTGAGGTAAAATTTTAACTGTGTAACTTGAGAAGTTATTTTTTATCTTCCTGTATCTTTTAGTTGTGGCTTTTCTCTTTATAATATTTTCTATAGGCTTACTCACCTTAGAGCAAGTTGGCTCAGGCCTTCTGATAAGCTGAGCTCCTTAATTTTTGGCAGAGCATCCTGAGCGCAGAAAGGCAGGGCCTGAGTGTCGGGGAAAGGGCCAGGGAGGACTGAGTTGCATCCCATAATGCAGCGGAGCTCATACACTAAGCAGGAGTCACTGAGGTGAGAAAGAGAGAAATGAAAAGGACAAGTGAGAAAGGGCTTAGCCACATTCACTCACTGACCTGCTAATTCACTCCTTCGTAGGTGTCTGTGAAAGGACTACAGTGAACTGGTCATCAGTCTAGATACCAAGGACAAAGCTGTGAGCTGAACAATTTCCCTGGCCTCATAAATCCTGTAATCTAACTGGATGAATAGTCATTCAAAATATTGTCACACAAATCAGCAACATAGCTGCTTGGTACTATTCTTACCCTATGGGAAATAATTAGCCTTGGGCAGGAAGATCTGCAGAAGTCAGAGGGTTTCTCTATAGTAGGGGAATGTGCACTGAGACTTGAAGGGTGAGGCTGAGTCAGGCTGGCCAAGATTGGAGGGAATAATACTTTAGGTGGATAAAAGAACCAGGTTGAATGTGAGAACAGACATGGTGAATTCAGTGAACTGAAGGAGACTAGGATTGTTGGGTCACAGAGAGAGAGGAAAGGAGAATTAGGAGCTGAGGTTGAAGGGTGAACCCTTGAAAAAATTCTGTATGCTTCGTATCTCACAGCTCAGAGATTGTGTTTCATTATGGAAGTAACAGAAAGCTCCTGAAGCACTGCATACAGGTGTAGACTGGATCAAACCTCTAACAAGCACTGTGGCGACTGACAGATTAATGACTGTCTAGCTGTTAAGTGACAAAGGCTCCTGAGGAGTTTGTGAGCACACAGGGGATGTGGGGAGCCCGAAATGGTGCACAGGCAAAGTGACCGCTCTTGCTGGTTCTGAGGAGCAGGGATGTGTGCAGTAGATGCCCTGAGAGGAAAAGGGTGGTGAGATGGTAATCTTGGTTCAGAACAGCAGATTTCTACCTTTTTGGGGTTTTTTGTGTTTTACATATCTTACTGTAGGAAAGCACACTTACTGATCCTATGTGATGGGCTTTGATGTTTTCTCATCCTGTTTCAGTTTTTAAGACCAAAATGCATAATCTCATGTGCAAATAGAGTAAAATTAAAATGCTGTGAAAACTTTCATGTAAAATAGTAACTAATTTAAAATATTAATGTGCAAAATTGATTAAGTAGTGGTAAATTAGCATCTTTGCTGTGCCACGGTTGACATCACCTTTTGATGAAAATATCTTTAAGGAATCAGTCATTCAGTGTCATAGATTTTGTCATATTTGGACAACTTTTTCTCCAACAAAACTATAACTTAATGATGTCCATTAAAAATATTTCTGCAATCTTGAGGCTATCCTAGAGTAACTAGTGAATTCTAAACCACTCTGGGTTAGATAGTGACACTGTATCTCAAAAGAAAGTAAACTCAATAATAATTAGAAAAAAGTATTAAAAAGTTAGTATTTTTTTAAAATCTATGTAAAGTAATAGAGTGACCATTTGAAATTATACTCTTAATCTGGGTGTGGTTGTGCACTCCTATAATCCTAGAACTCAGGAGGCTGAGGCAGGAGGATCATTGCAAGTTTGAAACCAGCCTGGGCTACAAAGTGAGCCCAAGGCCAGCCTGAACTGCATAGTGAGGCCCTGTCTCAAAAAAAAGAAAGAAAGAAATTATGCTCTTGATATTTTTTCTGGTATGGAAATACATAAACATAAACATAAACATAAACATAATGTGGAGAAAGACAAGCATGCTAATAAATCCTGGATATGTGATGACCCCCTTTAATAGTAAAATACAGCTCGACATGTGTGCTCCCAGCATTTTAGGTGATACAAGTTGTCATTTCTAGGCTTCATAATTATAGGAGCATTTTATTTTTATCGAAGTCCTCCTATCTTCTAAATTATCCAAAATAACATATTTAACTAAGAAATACATGTAGTATAACTAACTTACAATGCAAACTCCCTTCTTCAGATTCTGGCTCCTGCTAGGGACCTTTTGGGGAAAATTGCAAAGGAGTGAGAATGCTTGTGTTCTGCTCCCAGCTCCCACTTCTCTAAGTCAGGCCCTGGCTGAGTCACACCTGCCTGTGTGTCCTAATTAGCCCATCAGTTAAACCACAGGAGCAGCTGGGTCGGCTTTTCTTAACTCACAGTTGAGGCAGGACGTCATGTCAAGCAGTACAGAGAGGAGTTTCCTTCAGGAGGAGTTTGTTGTAGGTACAACAGTATTTTATCTTTTTAAAGAGCAGAATATATTTATTGAGAGAAGAAAGCTTCTGTCTGAGAGACAAAAGAATCCCAAGTGGGTTGACTGATATTTTAATTTGTATTAGGAAAATATATGACCAGCACATTAAATATATAGCTTCATAAATATCATTTTTAAAAGAATCATGTTTAATTATTAATAGAAGTTATTTAGTATTAAATATATGGTGATATGGTTGTCAGTTGTCAGTTTATTCCATGTTAGTTTTCAAACACCACAAGTTCAAGAATTGAATATGTTTTTGCCATAAGAAATCATAGAAAACCAAATAATTGGTTCTGAGGCCCAAAATTGCACTTGCAAATGCATTTTTCTTGGAATTGAACATATTTCACATTGATTTCTTTCTCTAACACTATTATTGTTCTCAAGAGTTTTTCTCTGCCGGTATCGCTAACTTTCTTTGGAGCCATGGTTATGATAGTTTATGGAAATAAAGTCTAAAAAGAGCAGAGTGGAGACGTTCTAAGGCCCTAACACGCACATCACGTGTTGTCTGGAGGAGGGAGGAGCTTAGGCGGAAGAGTCACCCCCATGTCCACAGTGAGACGCCATGACTGACACTTGGCGGGTACAGGTTTCTTCAGGTTGGAGTTTTGGTTCAACTATCAAGCAAAGTCATGAACACTGAGCAGATTCTGGGGGACTTTGCTGTTTGAGTAGAGGACAGTTAGAGCTCGGAATCATTTGACACCTGAGGTATCGCTGTAATGGTGTAAGGAGACACAGCTTAACAGTGCTGTGGACGTCATGGTAAAGTGCTGGTGGTGAGGGGCTAAATTTATGAACATTTGTTTCCTGGACTTGCAACCTGAGCCAAGAGGGGTCTGTCCCCTCAGAGAAAGGACCGAGGAGTGGACAGATATGTGGGCAGACAGGCGCAGGATCGTCTCAGTCAGCTCCAGGGAATCAAACAGTAACTCAATTTTAATTCTGTATGAGTTCAAATTCATCACACGTGGGACATGGTATCATCTCTCCCTTGTTCAGGGACACAGACTTTAAGGAAAATCAGGTCTAGTCTTAAAAATAAAGTCTTCTCTCTTTCTCCTCTTGCAGTCGGGCCTGTGCTGTGGGCCAGGCTGCTGGTGGTGGTGCCGCAGATGCTGGGCCCAGAGGGCCCCGAGGCACAGCAGCAGATGACTGGACCTGTAGCACGACTTCTTCCCAGCTCTTCCCACAGTCCCTGTGTGCCTTCTCTTTCTGACCGGGAAGAGCGAAGGTCCAAGACACCAGTGCTTTCCCAGGAGACTGTGGGGACGGAGGACGTCAGGGGCCGTTCTCCCCTGAGAAGCCCGGGTGTGAACGGCCGGTGATCTCTGCTGGACACTCCAGGAAGACGGGCTCTGCTCCCCACACGCAGGCTGCCGCCCCTGTTTAAACACACAAGCTCGCGCAGAGGAGATTCACCGAGCTTGCTATTTTTCAAAGGTACTCAGTCTTTTCACAGTCTCCACACACAGGAACAGGACCTCTAAACATCTTTCTGTAACTCAAGCCCTATGGAGATTTCTAAATCCAAAGCCAACAACTCACAGGGCAGCTTCCAAGAAAAAGTCACGAATGAAATGTCCAAGAGCTGCTCCATCTGTCAGACCCCCTGAAGACTCCAGTCCTCACCGGCTCATTCCCCTAAGAGCACATTCGCAATTCTGCCCCTGCAGGGAGCTGAGCGTCTCCTCTGTGGACCAGAAACCAGATTTCTCCGGCTGTGCTCAGGTCACTCAGCTACCTCAGATTTCTGCAGAATAACCAGGAAAGGGCCAGATCAGGACCAGGCATGGATGTGTCAGACCTAAGATACTGTTTGTGCCCTAGATTAATCTTTTTCTTTCATATTAACTATTGAGCAGCTACCATTCATTAGAATCATCCCGCCTAGAAAGCTCTTTTCCTTCTCCAAACTTCTCTGTTCCTTTCCTGTTTCCTTTTTCTTTTTATTTTCCCCTTCCTTTTCCTTCCCTTCCCTTCCCTTCCCTTCTTCCCTTCCCTTCCCTTCCCTTCACTTCCTTTCCCTTCCCTTCCTCCCTTCCCTTCCTTTTCCAGTGCAAAGATCTATTGGTGAGCTCCCAGTTATGAATCTAGCTTTTGGCACTGATACACTGTGCAGTGTGACAATGTTATGCATGAGCCTTGCTTCACAAAGTTTATGAGGAATCATCTTAGAATTTACAATAAATTATACCAGAAGCAAAAGATCATCACATTCTGTACAGAAAATATATGAGATTAATAAACCAAACAAGAAAGCCATTATAGTTTATTTGAATAGGATAAACCCAGTGTGGAATAAAGGGTGACCTCAGCAATTACCACGCTCTAATAGTAACACAGTTCATACCAGAGAATGGAAAGATCAGCCTTACTCCATAATTAAGATTTAATATTCATTTCTTTACTTAAATTCATTTCATCATTCCATCTATTGTCCAGAAATAAGTACTGGTATTTAAACAGCATTTCCTAATAACACCATTTAATCACTTGATTTAAACTATTTAATTTAACTCAGTCCCTACACCTTGTGGTGAAAATATGTTATTACGGATAATCAAACCTTTGTATTCTATACCTAAGAAAAGCTGTCCATAGTCCTTTAGTGATATACACAGCATTCCAAATCTGTGACTCTTAATTACCATATGACACCTGTCAGTCAGGAAAAGAAACAGGGAACAGACTCTGCTAGGTCACAGACTCCACCAGATATTCCTGTAAAGGAAATTAAACACTACAAAGCAATCAAGAATCAAGCTTCATGAATGAAGCTGTTTTGGTATTTGTATTTGTCTGCTTGCTTCCTTCTTATACCTAGAAAATACCTGTCATTTATAAAATATTTGATAAATAGTTGTACAATTAAAACATGGAATGTGTGTCTGTTCTTCAATACATAATTATATTTTGATTTCCCCATAAAACTTCTTCCAGTCTTTATTTTGTCTGTGCTCCACAGTGATCTCCTGAGAATAATTGTAAATCTCATTTGTGCTATGATATCATCACTTGTGAAATTATACACAACCAAGTGAATAAACAGTTCAGAGTTCAGCAGGGCAAGGTGACACAGGTGTAGTCTCAGCAATCTGGGAAGCTGAGCAGAAGGTTCAGGAGCTGAGGTCAGTCTGGAACAGAGCAAGACCCTTTCTCAAGCAAACAGAGAATAAATGATCAGTTTTGCGCTAACCACATCCAATACCAGATGAGAAAGCTGCGCCACCTCCTGAGCCTCATGTCAGCCCCCAGCTGCAGGTTTGGGGACAGGCAGCAGGTGCCTGGGGAGCACGGTGCGCCCACCACACAGATGTAGGAGGCGGAGTCGCTGAGCCGGGAGGCTGTGATGTGCAGGGAGCTGTGCTTGGCCATTGCATCCAGAGTCACCGTGTGCCTTCCACCCGATGTCCTGCTCTTGGTGGCAGCGATGATGATCCCGGGGACAGGACCTCTCCCTGGGTCCTGCCTG
Source organism: Dolichotis patagonum (assembly GCA_004027295.1). Taxonomy (NCBI): domain Eukaryota; kingdom Metazoa; phylum Chordata; class Mammalia; order Rodentia; family Caviidae; genus Dolichotis; species Dolichotis patagonum. The sequence continues at coordinate 7,361 of PVJX010018786.1, forward strand.
TACCACCTGACATTGTTAGTGGGGCTCACGGTGTAATCACACTGAAGACTGCAGTTCTCTCCCTGAGGCACAGTCAGAGACTGAGGACTCTGCTCCACTACAGCTTTGCCACTCACACCTGTTCAGAAGGCAGCAGGAAATAAGGGTTCAGCAATCTAGCTTTAATACCTTCTAATCTCCATCCTTTCTGTGCTCTACAGCAATCCCAGCTGAGCCAGAGTGTAGCCTCGCTGTCTTCCTTCCTCCTATCCCAGTGTAACACACTCTGTCCCAGTCCTGTGAACATCTTCCCTGACTGTGTGCAGGATTGCAAGTCCTCACAACTCACACCAAATAGAAAGCCCCAAAACCAGCAAGGAGGTCCTCAGATGCTTCTCCATTTTTATTCCACAAAGGTGCCCCACCAAGACTGACTTGTGTATTCAAAACCATCTCTTCCTTGTAACATTAAGAAAGGGTTCTCTGGGAGGATGCCCAGCCAGTGAGATGTCAGATTCAGCTGCAGACTCAGTAATCACCTTTGTGGGCAGGGCCAGGGCATACACTGCCACCCTGGGCCTGAGCCACAGTTGCTCAGGATCTCTAAGTTCTTTTGCTAGGCTTCCTCTTCATTATCTGCAAAGGGATATAGAATACAAGCCACTACCTGTCACGAGAAGCACAATAGATTACTAATTCAATTGTATATTTGAAGATCTCAAGTGAATTCTAGCTAAGTATGATGTGAATGGGGCTCTTAAGTTTTAGCTTTCTATTCTGATAATGAATATGGTTAGCACAAAACCAGTGATTTGTCTTTTGTTAGTTTGAGAAAGGGCCTTGCTATACTCCAGCCTGATCTCACTCCTGCCCCTTGTGCCTCAGCTTCCCGGATCGTGGAGACCACAGTTGCACTACCATGTCTTGCTGGATTCTGAATAGTTTAAAACTGACAGTTCAGTCAGTTTTAAAAGACCTATGGCAGGGACTAGCTTGAACTTCAACTATAATATTCCTTGTTTTAGGATAGGAGGTTTTCTCAGTTCTACTCTAATATATTTCTGGTTTCTAGGAAGTGATCCATTCAGAAGTAGGCACATAATAAACCCTTACTGAATGAATGAGAAGTTTTGCTCCCATGCAGACAGCACTACTTTGACATTAATTATGAATTGAACAATTTTTTAAGGGCCTGCTATTGCTCAGGCATAAGTGTGTGCTGAGGATAAGCAGAGTCCTTCATCATAGAAACAGATTCCACTGAAAGAAGAAGTGGAATATTTGAGCTCAGATGCTGGAGAGCTCTCAAAGTTAAATATTGTAAAAATTTTCCCCTCATTCCTCATATTTTCTCAGTAAAACAGCACTCCAATGAAAAGGCAATTATATGGGGATTGCTGTATATTTATAATTGAATGTTATGAGACACAGAAAACAAAAGAATTGCAAAAATGACATCTAAGATGAACAGTGGACTTCGAGTGACTGTAACATGTGAGAGCAGGGTCACCATTTGCAGCAAGCAGACCACTCTGGCTGAGAATTTGGTTAAAAGTGAAGGCCACGGGATTAGTTTTTTGTGTTTATATGAAAAATCTCTGTACCTTTCTCTGAAGTTTGCTGCAGCCTGAAACTGTTAAAAAAATTCAGTCTATAAGGCCCCCTCCAAAAATGCAAAATGTATGCATGTGAATAAATATGTAGTAATAAATTGAGAGAAATTTAGTTGATGATAAATGTAAGAAACCACAAAGTATAAGTGAACTAAATAAAATTTTATGAGTTGAGAAAATATTTTTGTTGAATGAAAAATAGCAAGCTAACATTTCATATATATAAATAGCAAGCTAACATTTCATATATATATAATTCCAACAGTATGGTTTGTTCATTTGTTTTATGTGTTTAATGCATATTGCATATGAGGAATGTGGAACAGACTTTTTACATTTAGGTTGGAAAATAAAAGTGCAAGAATTATGAAAAATTTTTGAAGAAGAGTGATTTACCGTAGCAAATAATAAAATGACCATGAAACTGCATTCTGGGATTGGGACGGAATGAAAGGAGTAGATCAGTGGATCTAAATAAGGAGGTGTAAACATATTTTAGTGAAAGGGTCAATTCAGTACCTAAAAAGATTCAGAAGGAGGCCAGGGATTTAGCTCAGTGGCACAAGTGCCTGCCTGGAAAGCACAAGGCCATGAGTTCGATCCTTAGCAGCAAAAATAAATAAATAAATAAATAAATAAGTAAATAATAAAAACAGAAAGAAAAAGACTCAAGATGTCTGCTTTCCCCTGGGGAGATCCTCCACACGTGCTTCTGAGAGCTGCTACTATTGATCCCCTCAGGGCTGTGACGGGTGAGACACCCATAAACCTTCAGTGTGAAAACTGAGCTCTTCCTTGCTAGAGGTGTTTAGAGGATGGACGTGGCTCTTGTACAAAGTTTGTCACATGGGTTATGAGGGTCGAGATGCCCGACACGTGAAGGAAGACTCCAAAAGACGCCTTCTCATGCAATAAGCATGGGGTCTTTATTATCCAAGCATGCGTGGGGCTCACTGAACACGCAGGAACAGAGAGCCCCGAGCTAAGCATGGGCAGGGTTTCTAAGCTATTGAACAAAGGGAGGAGGAGACCTTGCAAGCGCGGGTACAGAAGCAGATGGCATTGGTTGGTTTGAATGGCAATCCTGTATTCATTGGGGAGAGTATCCATAGGGTGAGGGTCCGAGACCGGGGTAGTGGACGCTACCTAATAAGGGCAGTAGATGCTCTGGAAAGGCTCAAGTTGTAAATTCCTTAGTACGGGGTGGGGGGCGGTTTCCATCTCGTGACCCAGTTTTCCCCACCCAGTTACCCAGTTCCATCCTTGGGCAACTTTAGATTTCAACAGGCTGTGTACAAACAGTTCAAATAGTACAACTCATACATTACTAACAGGAAATATTTCCTTTACAGGTGACACCTTCAGAAAGTAGGTCCAAGTATTATTTACTCACTGCAAACAAACCTGAATCAAAGTGATTTATTAAATATCATAAATAAGCATGAGTTTTTCTGAAAAACAGAAAACATAAAACAGTAAGGTCTTCATTACATAAAGCAATGCTTATCACATAGCACTTATTCAATTTATTGTGAAACTTCTCACAGATATTTACTGGGGACTTGGTCCAGCCCCAGCCTCCCAGAACTAGTATACGGTGAACGGCTTCAATGAAGAGAGACAAGCAGTATGTTCTTGGGAGCTTCAAGAAGGTCAAACCTCTGGTTAAAAAGGCAGGAACTTCACTGGACAGCCCGTACTTATCTGGCTTTCAAACAAAGGAAAGGGACACTGAGGCAAATCGGGCCCTGAGCAGGAACTCGGGACCTTAGTGCAAAGAGTTCTTCAAGCAGCAGACTCTGCCACTTAAGAGGACTGTTCCATCTCTGAGGCTGGCGGCTCTATTGCTCTGGAATGGGAGGTGTCGGCAGTCCTTGTCCTCAGCTGGGTGTGATCCTGACTCAGAGCACTGTTTCCAACACAGCCAGAGCTCTCTTCATGGCTGACAATTTAACCCTTACACAGCCTGGCTTGCAAGAGATTTGTACAAAAAGAGCTAAACATGTCAGTGGAAATAATAAAATATGTGGAAACATTTTATAATAGAAAGACAGAGCTTATTAAAAATGATGATTATTTTAAGAGAACATATGCCTTATTCATTATGCAGACATAACGGGTTTACATCTCCGTGGCTGAGACCACCACATACCACTGTCAGAGCCACGACTTATGGGTCCTTTTGTGATTGTAGCTGAGGAAGAGCAAATCTTCACTGTGGAGACTGAACTCTTCCATGCTAGGGGTGTTGAGAAAATGAAGGAGCTCATAGTTCAAAGTTCATCACACAGCAGATGCCTTAGGGAAGTGGTTGTGACTATGATTTATTCACAGCAAGCAAAGCTGAGTGAAACTCATCTACTAAATAGGGTAAAAACAGCATGACAGCATGGTGAGGTTCCAAGGCCTCCCTCACTTAAAAAAGTTTGTAACATAATATTTATTCAATAAATACTTATTGGACGAAATGACACAAAAATCCAAAAGTTGACTGCTTTGTCAGTCATTTGCTTCTGAAATTCTTCATGCAGCTCTTGTACCCAGCTGGATCTCACGGCCACAGGGCAACTGTGCCTGTTCTTCCTTTGCAATTTTCCATCAAAATTCTGTCTCTAACTTCCAGCTACAGCCTCGTGGATGCGGATGTCTGTAATTACTGATGCCTGGAGATGTGGCCGTGGGCCCAGAGAGGGGCTCGCTCAGCAAGCATCTCCCTCTAACACCACCCTGTGCCGCCTCAGTCCCAGCTGCTTCCTGTGGGAGGTGGTGACTCTCTGCCTTGGCCTCTGCAGCAGGTGGCTGTCTCAGGCAGACCTGGGGTTTTTGTGCTCCTCCCTCCAACAGTCCTTACACTGTGGCCTCACTCAGTGCACAGAAATACACTGCTGAGTCCTCCAGCTGAGAATCTGAGATGACAAGGTTGATGGTTTTGCCTGCTTTCTGGAAACGCGAGGAGTAGCGACCTTCTGTCGCATTCTGTGTGTCATAAGAATTCTGGCGAAGGAGTAAGACCATCTCCCCACTGCTGGGCTGCTTGTACCAGAAGAGGCTGTAACTTGTATCACTGGTGTCATAGGTGCAGTGCAGGGTCACAGCCTCCGTCTCCTCCACTGACACCGGCGGCTGGGCTTGAGTTACCTTCTGGGCAACACTGGATCCTGGAGGAATAAAAGAATCGGAGAGTTTAGCCCCATGCAGAGTGGGACAACCTTCCCTGTGTACACCCTGTCATCGCTTTTCCCGTATCTGCTGTAAGACACTTCCTGTGCACCTGTCCTGAAGTCCCAGAGGAGGCCCAATCCCACTGCACCTTCATACCCAGCCATGTGGGGGCCATGAGCAGCTTCAGCACCCCAGAGAGGGACATGCTTGCATTTACCACTGGAAGGAAAGTTTGTCTTCTGCAGGTTCAGTGCTCTGCACTGTCATGTGAGCCTGGTGGTGGGGGGTGAGAGAATGCCTGAGATCTGCTGAGGTTGCTCTAAAGCAGGAAACAGAAGTTTCCTAGTGAGAGGCGTGGGCGTGAGTCCCGTCACACTGCTCTGTGTTCTGGCTGAGGGTCTCACCCAGCCTGAGCCTCCTTTTAAATCAACCAATTCTAGTATGTTAATATTGCTATGGTAGCCATTCAGTCTGCAAATACATAGGAGTCTATTGAAAGGGAAACTCAGTAGAGTGACTGCCGCCCTTCCTCACTGCATCTGTGCTGGGCCTGGGAGGTCAGCACCTGTTTAAAGGCACTGTGTACAGTGGATTACGAAGACAGTGTGAGGTGCAGTAACCGTGCATCCTCATGTGTATGCGCGTCATTTAGGCTAAATCACTGTATCAGTAAAAAGCAAAGTTCGCTGAAGTCATCACCCCAGCTCTTTTGATTTAGCTGTTGGTGTGAAAATATCCCTCCCATTTCCAATGTGGGATCGGTTCTCTCTCCTGGGCCAATCAGCACGGAAAACCTCATCTCTCTTTCACAGTCTTTAGAATATTAGATCTCTGGACTTGTTCCCATATATCTACGTTTTTAAATTTTTGACACAGTATTAGCAATACATACGGTAGTGAACTATTAATTTTAAAATTTTGTGTTTTACATATTTTAATATTTGATTTGTAGCATTTTATAATCAAAAAATAATGGATGCAATTTTCTGAGAACTCAGAAACCCACGTGTGAAAAGGGTTGTGATACAAATACTAAGCATTACTTACAGGAGAGACGTCTGAATAGCAAATGTAAATTCACCTTTAAAGATGCTTTCAAGACACACATCTTGCCAGTTCCCTGTAAAAGCTGACTCAGCCCTGCATCAGGACCGCTGAACACAGAGAGGCGCCTGGGTCTGGGCGCCCAAAGAGGGCGTGGGTTCTTGCTTTGCCCTCCGTCCTGCCTCGAGCTTCTCCTCATCCAGCTGCTCATACTCACCCTGTGCACAGATGTCACAGCATCCTGTTGTACACGGTAGATGTACACAGCGACAAATAAAATAGAGAACATAATGTGTGAAGCCAGTCAACAAAACGTCTTAAGCTTTTTTAGTCATCTGCATATTTCATGCCTTTAATGGCTACATATTAGTTTCTAACTAGAAACACAAACACGGCACGGGCTGCCCTGGAAGGTCAGTGCCCAAGGACAGAGGTGGGCCCAGCTCAGGCCCAGTGTGCGGGCAGCCAGGAGAGGTCTGCCTCGGGCTGGACGAAAGTCCACAGCTGAGCGTCTGCAGTGGGCACTGCAGCCTGGGGGGCTGCTGGGCTGATGGGTTTAATAAAGTCCTGGGCTTTGCTTTCTGTCCGTGTTTAAAGGCACGTCCCTAAGGAGCTGAGGACCTTTCCCAGCTCCTTGCTCCCACCGCGGAAAGCAGAGTGGAGCCTGCCCCAGACAGCGCCCTCCTGAGGGAGCTGCTTCCAGCCTGGACCTGGGGGCGGTTCTGCTCCTCAGGGCTCCTGGGCTGCCCTCATGCGGAGAGGAGAAGGCAGGGGACATGCACGGTGCCAGGTCGCTGTGCTCCAGAACTCACTTTTCATACCGCGACAGAGAGGCCTGCATAAAGCTAGTCTCCTCCCCGCGTGTGGAAGGGACCTGCTGCTGTGCTCTCCAGGCCCCAGACTCTCAGCCCACGGCCCCGGGAGCGCGAATAACGCGCGGGTGTCTGCTCCATTATTCCTCCCGGACAGGCTCAGTCTCAGCCCAGCAATCTCCAGCCAGCAGCCTTATTCCTGTTAGCAGGTCGGCCCGCTTTTTATTTACCATCAAGGTGGTTTCTGACTTAGCAGTTACAGCGAATTCTGTTTCCTACCCGGGCGGTAGGAAAAGTCGCCTGGGGCCAGCAGCTTCCTATCCATCCAGAGTTTGCTGAAATGAGGGCCAGGACAAGGCTCAGCGGCACAAGCTGGTGCCCGGCATGCCCAAGGTCCTAAAGATAAAGCAAAAAACCATGACCCCTACCTGCAGTCCGCACTGGTTGACGTGTGCTGCCATCTGGCGGTAGCTCCCTAACTACTGAAATCGGGTTAAAGCTCATGCTTTATACTAAGGGCTCAGCCAGGCCTCTTCCCTACATAGGTCTTTACTGGAGATTAGATACACAGTCAGCATGAAGAGGTCAAGGCTGATATTCCTGTGCACTGCTGAGGCATTATTAATAAATTGGAGTGAGATAAATATTTCTTTAGCAGCAGACTGAATTTAAAATCAAGGAAATTTCCGCATTCTCATAAAAAAAGCAAGACAAAATGAAATTTTATTTTCAGCTAACTCTACCTTTAAGATTTATCTCTTACAGTGAAAACTTTTCTTAAAGAGAGTGTGTAAGCCGAAGGTCAGAGTAAGAGAGAGAAGCCCGAGCACCTGCGATGCGGTTCTCTCACCCTCCGCTGCTCCAGGGCTGATCCTGCCGGTGATCTTGCTCTTCCCAAAGAGCAGATGGCTGCCCAGCATCCACCCAGGCCCCTGCTGTAAAAGTGGGGTTGAGAGAAGTGAAGAACAAGTTTCCACGGTAAGGTTTTGTTTGACAGAAGCGGCGTGGTCGGACTGTGGGTAACCATGGGGCCTGAGGAGCAGAGTCTGAGGGAACTGCAGTTCAGATGCTCAGGGCTTCTCTCTCTGTGCGCCGCCATCTTGGCAAGGTCTCCTGCTACCTTGACCACTGATTTTTCTCCTGCTTCCATGTACTACAAGGTTTGCCTCAAAATACTGATCAAGTTCTTCATTCCTCTGAATTTCCAGGACTATTCCCTCCACAAAAAGCATTTTTAGCTTCTATAATTTCTTGATATTTTCTGGCTACTTCTGTGAGAATAAACATGGGGAAATCTAAACATTGCCTCTGTCTGCTATAGAGACAGTATACATAGGGAACTGCCCTACAGAACTCACAATGAGAAGTGGCTTCTGAAGAATGAGGATGACCTCAATTCCAAAAGTGAACACCCTGTTACCCTTTTCTTGTGATCTGTACTCACTAGTACCATGGACTTGTACAGAATGAAGGCTTCACTCATATTTTGTGTCTCTCAAGACCTAAGGACAGGTGTGACAATCAGCCTCAACTCAATGTTTATATGTGTGTGTGAGATATATAAGGCCAAAAATATATCCACACTACACTTTAGGAAAGAAAAACTGAACACTAAATCTGTTGAGAGACAATGGCATTAATACAAGGTACCTTTGGCCTCTACAGTTACAAGAGGTGCTCAAAATTATTAGCACAGCCAGCTGCTGTTCAGGAAACCTTGGTCACTGAGATTGCTCACACATATTTTCAATTTCTTCTCTAAAGGCCAGCAGTGTAGTGGGTTTTCACAAATTCACGACATCGTCTATGGTCCCCCATATGATAGTAACAGCATCTGTTTTAAAAATACTATTTTCTGAAGTGTCTATATATTTTTGGGGTGACTCTGTTTATATGAGTAATACATTTTCACATATTTGAGATTTCTCAATTCTAAGTTATTCTATTTTCTCATCATTGCCCATAAGGTAGAATTGCCAAATAATTTACAGAGTGAATTTTTCCTTTGTTGGGGACACAGCCAATGAGTCACTATTTCCCCTTTGAGTAGTGGCACCAGAAACAGATATTTCCAGCACCATCAGGACTGTCAATTACAGGAGAACACTGTTTTCCCGAATCTCTCAATTTCAATGAACGTTTTGCTAACAATGTATGAGTGACATTCATCATGGTGAAATCCTTCCTTCAGGGAATGTTCACCTGGGATAGTGAATACATGTTACTACTTTTAAGAAAGTCTAGAAATCATCTGGGTGTTGGAGATGATGCCACCACTTTTTGGTTCAGTGAGGGGTGGACCAGTTTGCTAGCAGAATAACAGTAGGTCACTCTGAGTCTCCTTCCAGCTCAAAGTATCTGCCATTTACATGACCTAAAACTTGCTTCTGATTTGTGTTAACATTGGTTCATTCAGAAGTTCGCTGGAAAGTGCTTTTCTTCATATTTAAATTTTTATGCCTGTGAAATTCACTCTGAAATGTGGCATCATTTTAGATTAGAGTTCCTAATCTTTTTGCAAGATACTAATGTCAGGTTTGATGAGGGCGCGACTCTCCCAGCACCTAACCTGTTTGCCAGAACAGGTACTGTTCTCTGCAAAGAGCTGGCTCAGTACTGGGGTTGCTGTCAGCAAACACAGGCAGCTGTGAAAGAGGTAAAATAGAGCATGGAATTGTGCAGGCAGGGGACATCTGAAGACACCGAACACTGACACTGGATACCTCAAGGGCTTTGACCACTGAGGCACTGGACATTCAGAGAACTTTGACCACGGGTTTTTGCTCCGATCTCCTCACCTGCGGTCCTTGAGCCTTTTTGTCCAAGGTCAATAAAAGTCTCTGCTTTTTTGTGTGTCCTACACAGATGGCCTTTTTACCCTCTCTGCCTGCACCCAGACTGATAAATCCCATGGCATGTTGCCTTTACACAGGCCTGGTAGCCTCTGCTGGCCTCTGACCCCTGTAGTTCCTTACAGCTAACACACTTCCAAATCTGCTCATTGCACTGTGTGTGTATATACACACATTCTGTAATAATCTGTCCTACTTTCAATTTGTGATAATTTCCTGGAAATGTCCCGACAACCACTTTTATGAGTCTCAGGTTACTAGAGAGCTCTTAGCGTGCACACACACTCAGAATGGAACAACCAGCTCCTCAGTATAGAGGTTACTGGCGGTGCCCTTGGATCCAAGCTTGCACAAGTCCCTGTGCTCATCACATGCTCGTGTGCATGCTCCATCCTCTTATCTACTTTCACTTGCATTGCACAAGCTCAAAGGCTGGTTTATTACCAACGTCACAACAGCAACAGCAGAAAATTAGGTCCACTTCCGGGCTCTGCATGGGGCCAAGCCTGAGGACCTCACGGGGCACTGCCCAGGAGGCTGTGCTTGCTCCCAGCTTCCCTGGAGCTGCCCGTTTGTCCCTGTCTTAGTTCTCAGGGTCTCACACTTTTGCAGGAAATCCCGTACATTTCCATAACAGTCCTTGCAAGGCTGGGATGCATGAGCAAGTTTAAACCTTGGCTTTGCTTGTCAAGGTGTTGCGAACTTTTCCGCTCATCTTCCCATAGCATAAATAATGGAAAATCTGTAGTAATAGGGTTACTGAAAACATAAGCAAAATCAGTCAATGTTAACAACAGAAAAGGAAAAGTTCAAGCAGCTCTTTAATAAAAGGTGCTGTTTAGAAAACACTGAAGAGCACATTATAGTCCATGATGTGTATGAACACTTAGTATAGATTATCAGTGCATATCATGTGTATTGTGGAGTCCCCTCCTCTGGCCAGCTCAGGGAACAAGCTTTGGTGTCAGACACCCCGAGTGGGGCGTCTTCCCTGGATTCACCAGTCAGCAACCACATGAGCTCAGAACAGGGCTTTCTGCTCTATGATCATCAGTTTACTCCTGAGCAAAATGAAGAAATATTTTCATTACTTAGATCATCTATACAGTCACCAATCACAGTGACTGACACTCAGTGACATGAAAGATCTTTCCATTATATTTGTTAGGGATTCCAAGTCTGAAAATATAAAAATACAACCTCGATGTGTCTGTAGTAAAAAGTCTGACGTGAGCAAATGTAACAGTGGCGCAGTGTTAAGCGGGAAACCCAAAGCCGCGCGTGCTGCAGGGTGCGTCCCCCAGGCGGGAGCTGAGGCTCAGCCCCAGCTGCAGTTTGGAGCCAGGCTGCAGGTGACCTGTGAGCACTGTGCCTCTGCCGCACAGAGGTAGAAGCCCGAGTCTCCCAGCTCAGAGGCGGTTATGTGTAGGGTGCTAGAACGTTCTTTGAAATCAAATGTTGACTGCAGCCTTCCAGCCTGCTTTGTCCCTGGAGCCATGAGGAACAGACTGACAAGGCCGCCTCTTGGATTTTGCCAGAACCAATGCACCGTGTTCGTGGTAGTAGAAACATTGCACCTGAGTGTTTTGTTCGTTCCCTCCTGGAGACTCAGGGTTGAAGGACTCTGCTCCACCTGCACCCCTGTCACCCCTGTTAGGAAAGAGAGAAGCAGACACACATGTTGGCACTGGGGAATCACTCAGGAGTTTCCAAACCTGGACAGTATCCCAGGAAACGCTCATGAGGACGAAGAACAGTCCAGCGTCTTGGTATCGATCCTCCCCTCTCCGCTCCCAGTCAGGTGTGCAGATCCCAGGAGGGGCCCCCAACTCACAGCAAACTTGCACCCACAAAAGCCCCAGCAGGGCTCCCAGTTTCCTCTCCATGCCTCCTGACCCCGCCTGGAGTTTCTTTCTCCAGGCTCTGGATGTAGTCACGTGATGCGCCCAAACTTGCTCTTACAGGAGCAGTTTCCTTAGACTCATTGAGCACAAGTGACATCTGAATGATTTTCAGGTTCTTAACAGGAAACCCACCCACAGCTGTTAGGTGAGAATGTGCAGTAGTCACCACAGTGCCCCCTAGTGAGCTGAAACCATCAACATAGGTCATTTCAGACCCGCTGAGCCTCAGCCCTCACACACCAGCCCTCTTCATCTGAGCTTCCTGATGAGGAAATGCAGGCGGTCAAAAATCGGAATGCCTGGGTTGGATGGAGGTTAAAAAAGAACCGCTTTTAGGGGTGGGGATGCAGCTTAGTAGAAAAGTTCATGGCTTTAGGTCCTGGCTCCAAGATCCAGCCCCAATAACAACAGGAGTAATAAAATAGCACGTGTAATACGGAATCCCCACGGGCTCCACCTTCCGATTCTGGCCCTTCCGCCATTCATCACTTAACTCGTCCTTCTCTTTCCAGCGTGGGAGGCTATGCTAACAGGCCTCTCAGAGTATTCACACTCTTCACAATACACCAGGTATGGGGAACAAGAGAACATAGTGCTTGTTCTTCTGCATTTTACTTGGTACAAAATGGTGCATCACTTGAATACCCTTAAGTAAGAGACTTTATAAACTCCTTAATAAATTTGTAAATTTTACAGTATCACAAAAATGGCCCATGACCACCTTGGAGTTTTTTATAGGTTTAGTTTATCTCATACAACCTTGTCTTCATTGATCAACTCTTAAAATGTTTGCAGTTAATTAACAATGACACATAACACTGCAGTAAACTGCTTAAGGCATTTCTTTTATTCAGTCTACCCATGGTTTTCTAGAAAAGAGTTAAGAAAGAAGTGAAAAGATTACCCATGGTGCCAGCAGGGGGAAAGCTGTACCGTGAAAAGGGTCCCAGGGAAAAGGACCTAAAGAGGAAGGGAGTGAAGTCACACTATGATTTTTGTGGAAATGGATTTTGTTTTTATTACTTTATTTATTTATATATGGAACTGTAGCTTGTCAGCTAATGAAATAAACTGAAATTACTGTCACATATATGTATATGTATATATATATATATTTATATGCATAGAGTCCACTAATCATTCATGAGATGATTCTAAACATAGTAAATCATAGAAAATAATTCTCATCATAGTACGTCATAGAAAATAATTCTAAACATAGTAAAACATAGCAAATAAAAGAAGAAAGTAGATACACAAGGACAATGTAAAATGATATGGTGTACACAAAAAATTAACAGCATCACACACAGAAAAATCTGAAATATACACAGAACTATATGTATACATATTCATATATAATTTAAGAATTCTTATCACAAGAAGGGGAAAGTACTACAAATTATCTAAAACAATAGAAGAAAAATGAACATTGTGCAATACAACAGAAGTCTAAAAAGAAACAAAAAATCAACGCTACCTCAAATAATACCAAAACATTAAGATTGAATCTAAACAAAAATGTATGAATTAAACATATCTTAAAAGAAATAATCTGCATCAAAATTAAAAACTGTGTCACATACCAAAGTTAGGCTGACTACACACTACGGTTAGGTAGAATGCAGAGCTACAGGCTGTTCCTGGTGTGTCTGACCTCTGATTCTCCTCCCTCGCCCCATTTCCAAGGCCTTGGTCTAGGAGCCTGGCTCAGCGGCAGGGAGAGATTAACACTACTGGGTCTCCTCCTGGCTCACGCCAGAGGAAGGTGCTTAACAAGAGGGTGGGTGAATTGCTTCTTTGTGCAGGCTCCTGGGTTCCACCATGGCCATGGCTGGATCTCCGGGGCCATTGGCTCACGCTGGAGGAAGGTGCTTCCTCCATGGCTCACACAGGAGGAAGGTGCTTACCAACTGGGCAGGTAGATTGCTTCTTTGTGCAGGCTCCTGGGTTCCACCATCAACATTTTCTTTCTTAATTTGGGGCACTGAGTATTTTGTATCAGCAAGGAGAGAAAAGTAACTAACACACATACCCTATCTTCCCATCTCCGTTTCTTTTGCTAACTCCTGGCCTCTGACCATGTCCTTTTCTCCTTCCTAGAGAGTCACACTGCTGATGAATCTGAGGGAAAATCTGCTGTGTGTAGCATAGCATCTTAGCTTCTGGGAGCTAAAATGACTCTGGATGAAAAACTTTGCTCTCCAAATCTGAGTGAAGAGATATCCAGGGACATCCCTGGCACAGGGAGGCTGGAGGAAATTCAGACTAGGCAATGAGACTGATTGCCCCTGGGGTAAACTTGAACTCACTATGTAGCCAAGGCTGACATCAAACTCCTACAGTCGTCTTCCTCCTTAAGTCTCCCAAGTGCTGGGATTACAAGTGTGTGCAACCATGTCTGGATTTCTTAGTTCTTTGTTTTCTTTCTTTTTTAAAAATTTTTTTTATTTTATTTTAAAAGGGAATAAAATTAAACACAACAAAACAGAACAGAATGGGACATAAGAAAGCATAAATTTCAAAGCTAGACAACCAGAGATATTCATTACCTGTCATATTGTCTCTTGTTTTCTTCCAAATGGTTGTCCTTATCCTTGCATATGGGGAGCTCATACTAAATAACATAGCCAATCTTTTCACAAGATGTGTAGTTCGCTGGCTCCCACTTGCTAAGGTGGGGGAGGAGGACAGGGGACACGGGACGGGGGAACAGGACGATATGAGATGTCTGATTCTCAGCCCACACGCAGGCAGGATCACAGCCACCCCCCAGAGAGGGGAGGAGTACCTTGTTCTCCCAGCACCTCGAGTCAACCACATGGCGCAGGTCCCGATGTGCCAGGGTCTTTCTCCTTTGGGCTGCCGAAAGTCTGCCACATTCACAGCTGCACCCAAGAGAGGAAAGGAGCTCCTTGTTCTCCTGGCACCCCAAGTCAACTGCATGGTGCAGGTACCGAGTTGCCAGGGTCTCTCCCCTGCAGGCCCCTGAAACTCTGCCATACACACCTGCTATTTCTGTCTGATGAATTGACCATTCCATTTCCAAAGTTCTGAACTGACCAACAGACCACAGAAAGAATTCTCTTTAGGCTCCTGTTTGAAACCAGCAGCTACAGCAATCTGCTGGCCTTGCTTCAGGGCCAAAATTTTTGAATTTTAGTATGAAATTCATATATGTTACCAAAATTCTAGATACAAGAATTTGAAGAGAATGCGTTTCTTATCTCCCTTTTTATGGGCATTCTAAAACTGAATCACCAGGCACTGAAAGGTTAATAATTCAGATTCCTCCTGTGGAATTCTACTAAGTGGATTATTAAAAAATGATCATGGCTTAAAAGTCCATTGATATACCAGGCCAGCACATAGATGCCATTCAATAAGATAAAAGAGTTTTCTCTAATAATGGACTTTGTTGTCTGCATAGGGTTATGGAAGGAGCCTGAGCTATACTGCTTACATGGTGACACTAGACCTCCGGCCACAGATACATTTAACTTCATTTTCTTTAAGAAACTTGCTACCATCAATTGGCACTGGTATAGACACTGGCATAGAGCATCTCATTTACATCTCACAATTACTGTAGTAGATATTATTAATATCCATATCCAGAGTATTACAGAGATGAGGAAACCAAGGATGAATATAATTAAATCATTATCTAATATTGCTCAACTTATGAGTAGTAGGTTGAAAACTCCAACTCCCAGTTCTAGTGTCAGGAATCTGCTGTGTGTGCTCCACACAAATGCTACCGCCTTGGAGATTTCTAATAAAGATTAAACGAGAACCTATGTCTGATCGTCTAGGAGAATAACTTCCCTTTGTCAGGTGCTCAGTCAGATCTACTTGATAGATAAACTATAAAGGAACCAGGAACACAATCTGAAATTGTAGCAGAGTCTATTTATATGATAAATCTTACAGTATTCTTCTGAGGTAGATTTTGTAATTTATAAAGCAGTTATGATGAATTACCATAGACACCCATGGTCCATAATGGTTCTGCTATTAACTAGAAATCTGTGAATTTTGAAGGCATAGTGGGGATTAAAAATTACAGTATCGAGAGAGACCCTGGCGTCTCGGGACCTGCACCATGCAGCAACCTGGGGTGCCAGGAGAACAAGGAACTCTCTCCTCTCTGGTGAGCTGCTGTGAGCCTGCCAGCACTCGGGCTGATAATCAAACATCTCAAGTCGTGCCGTCCCCCATCCCATCCCCCACCCCCACCCCCCACTTAGCAAGTGGGAGCCAGTGAACTGGACATCTTGTGAAAGATTGGCTATGTTGTTCTGTATGAACTCCCCATATACAAAGGTATGAACAACCATTTGGAAGAAAACAAGAGACAATATGATAGATAGTGAAGCTCTCCTGTTGTCTAGCTTTCAAATTTATGCTTTCTTATGTCCTGTTTTGTTCTGTTTTGTTGTGCTTAATTTTACCCCCTTTAAAATAAAAAAAAAATTACAGTATCTTGTGGAAAGAATTTACCATTCAGATTTCCCTACAATGGCTCATTATTTTTCCATTGCTAAGTTTTGC
This sequence comes from Dolichotis patagonum, assembly GCA_004027295.1. Lineage (NCBI taxonomy): Eukaryota > Metazoa > Chordata > Mammalia > Rodentia > Caviidae > Dolichotis > Dolichotis patagonum. The sequence goes on from PVJX010018786.1 coordinate 23,281, forward strand.
TCCCATGTCTCATGATATTTCTGTATTACACCAAAAGGCAGAAGAGTGGACACAGTTTCACTTAGTAGAGGAAAACTCCCACCTGGTACAACTGCGCCAAGCTTTGTTCCCAGGAGGACTCACCGACACATTTGCCATGTGTTTTTAACTCTCAAGGTCACTCAGCTTTATATGCGCCAGAGCAGTAGGTCCCCACCAGCCAGGCCCCCTGCACCATCTTTCACTTCCTTGCTGGTCTGTCAGTTCTCTGCCCTTCAGTGTCCTTCACCATGCAGGTCCCCCTGCATTTCAGGCTGTGGTCACAATTATCCCCTGACCACTACAGGACAGCAAGGAGAGCAGCACTGAATGTCACAAAGTATTTCAGCAGGACCCCAGGAGGCAGCACTGCAGTCAAGAACCGCTAAGGTTCTGTGTATAGGAAGTGTACTGGGTCCTGACTCTCCAGGAGAAAAATGGTTTTAGACACGGGTTTCACACAGGGGTGATATTCCAATAAAGGTGTGGAGAAGTGCACGGGTGAGCCATACAGATATTTGGGGGAAACATTGAAACATTATAATGCACAGATGAGGGATAATCTATCTCATTGTTTCTCAGGGCGAGGAGGGCAAAAGCAAGGAGGGAAGATCCTGATGTGGAAAGATGCTCAGAGTATTTCAAGAATATCTTTTTCTAGCCACTTACACTTCCCAGCACACTATTGTAGAAGACACTGGCTAAGTTGCTGGAATCGTGTTTCTGAAGTAGCTAAGTTTTCATTGATAAATGGTTACTTGGTGACTTTAATTGCCTGGTGTGAGGGCAACTTGTGTCTGTCATCATTGTCTCCAGTTCTCATAGGGATCAAATCGACCCCAGTGACACCACCTTCACTGAGGCCCTGGTCACTTGCCCTACGACCGTTACTTTCCACAGGCAAAGCCCTGCACCTTAGGGCCTCTCAGATGCTGGACTCCAGCTGACAGTAATGACCGAGAAACTCTTCAGAATTAGGGGAAGCTGCATCTCATTCGGCAAACATTAAAAATGGGAGCAATAAAAACTGTATCATGGGTCTTTGATGTTTAAGTCAGATGAGTGTAAACTGTGAAATACTGTGCCTCATATATAGCAAACTCAATAAATACAACTCTCACTTTCTTAGTAAAGTCTGCCTTCCCTTCAACTAAGTTTTCTCCCTCCACATGAATTAAATGCTTCGAGAAATTTTAACCACCCCCTTCTCTGGAAGTAGTCATTCATTTTGGCTGTCCTCCTGTGATAACCTCCTGACTACACTATCTCACTCAGGGTGCTAAAACCATAGATGGAACAGTGCGTGGAGTCTCTATTTACATTTCCCTGGTGTGTAATGGTACGAAGTCTGCAGTGACTGGTAACTGGTGTCAGTTTAAACCCCAGCTCAGCCCGATCAGCGTGGTGCTAAGCATGGATGGCCCCCCTGAGGACCGCTGCCCGCATAAGGGGGAGACCTGGAGAGGGAGAGTGCGTTGTGGGTTCCCCTAAGTGGGGTTTGGGGCCATTGCTTCTCCTGGAGGAGCTTGCCATGCCGGCTCCCTGACAGGAACTTGGCTGTGATCATCAGAGGAGCTGGGGACCTTGTTGTTGAGAATGGCTGCGGTTCACTTTGGGGGAGCTCTGGTCTTTACTTTGAGTACTGCTTCCTGGCTCTGGAGGGGAAGATGCGCTGTTTAATTTCCAGGAGAAATTTGTCACGCACTCTTCCTGATGTGCATATGGCTCTTCTCATTGCCAGAGGAAATCAGGACCTCACTGTCACTGAGGATGGCTGTGGTACTTTTCGGGGGAGCCCTGGTTCTTATTTGGAGCATCGCTTCTTGGCTATAGTACAGAACCCTCGGCCTGCTGGCACAGTACCTCCACCCTGCTGGCTTAGACTCTCTAGATTCCAGTCACTGACCTTTGGGTCTTCCTAGTGTGGGTCTGTGAAACAGACTTGCATAGTCACTGTCACGGCTCTAGGTTTTCAGCTGAACTCATGCAGGTTATCGCCCTGGAATCCAGGCTCTCGGCTGGATTTTCTAGGTCTTTATGTCGTGGACAGATTTCCTGCACTTTCTTTGTATTCGACTCCTTGGGGATCAATATAAATAATACTATAAATTATGTGTCCTGTATGGAATTGTTCTCCTTGCAACCGCTGACTACAACAAAGTTGTTTTGTCTAACCTTATTTACTATTCTCAAATATCTGAAGCAGATGAATTTTCATAATTTTTATCAGTGGTTACTTATTGATTTTGTGAACTTTTAATATACTCTGCATTCTAGTCTTTTCCCAGAAATATGCACTGCAGAGCTGTATGCCCTCATGCACACCTGCAGGCTCAGGTACTTAGAAAATCGGAGCATGAGGGTTCTCTGAGATCAGGAGCTTCAGGACATCCTAAGAACAGTGAAAGATGACAGATAGGTAGACATCAAATATACTTTCCCAAACTTTGGATGAACTTTCTACATTTTTAAGACTTTTGGGGGGGAAGAGGCTAAATTTCCTGTGCTGATCTTGAACTCAGCTCTTTAGTCTCAAATTCCCAAGTAGCTGAAGTTACGTCACTGTGCATGACTCTAGCTACTGTTATAAGACCAATTTAACATGGTTCACATTCATAGGAAAATAAGAAAGACTGAGGAAGTATTTTTTCTGAGGACTTTAACATATTTCTTCTTTATTGATGGCCATTGAGCTATTGTTCTTTATTGAAAGCCAAGCACTATCTTTAAGGTTGTTTTGTGAACACAGTGTATGAATTTTCTCCGGGTGTTGCCGTTGATCTCAGAGGTGGATTTCCCTTCACTTGCCTGCCTGTAACTCTCCTGCCAACACAATGTAGCTGACTCGCAGAGCTCCTGCTCCAAACTTAGGGCTCTGCATACAGCATTTCCTGACCATCTGTGGAAACCAGCGCAGTAACTGCTATGAAACTCCCACTTCATTTAACATGAATATATTTACATTTATAGAAACCGCGGCTTACTCTTCTCCCATTTGCCTGCATGTAGAGTATAAAATGCACATATGAGGGACACTCTCCTGTGTCGTCATCTGTCAGCACTTAAGCAACAGGACATCATGGGGAGATTGCATCTCAGCTAGAAAACACGCAGAGAGGAATGAAAACCTGTGTCATCTGCGGCAGACGAGATGAGCACAGTTGTGGTAGAGTCAGGAATATTTGTATCATCTCAGCAAGCAGTGGGACTGTTCTGGTTTTTATTAACTTTTAAGTGTTGGTGAAGGAGATGTACAAGCCAGGTTGGGAAGTGTTAACTGTGGCAGTTTCTTACTTTCTCAGCGCTCTGAAAATATGCTCCCCAGCATTTGCTTCCCTCTGTGGTTCTGCCTCAGGGTTGGTCACAGAAGAAATGGCACAAGATTTGAGAGGCCAGTGTGGTACAGCAAGCATTGCTTATATCCTTCGCAGGTTCAGGGCTCCAAACCCTGGGCCATTTTCCACAGATTTCTGCCCTTCTGCAGCCCATTTTCCCATTTACAATTCTTCTACCTCCCACCACATCTCCTTCAGTTTGCCTTTGGCTTTGGCCAAGTGTGTTTATAGATTGATGGCAAATTACACTGCTTCTCTTCAAAGTCACTCACCAACTAAGAGCCAAGGAGTTGAGGTACAGAAAGTTTTCATTTGTCCTGGTAGGTTCCAGTCGTCCCCATGGGCCCTCCTCTGCCCCCCAAGTCGCAGTTCCTCCACAGGCTTGTCCTCACCCCCTTCCTTCCCAGATCTGGGTGTGACTGACTGTCAGTCAGTTCAGGCTCAGTATGAGAAGGAAACACATAGCTCTTCAGAGGCTGTTCCTCCAGCTCCAGATGCTGCATGCCATCTAATTTTTTAAGTTGCTCTTATTTTACATTAGTCCTGGTGGTTCTTTCTCTGACTGAACGTAGCAAAAAGCCTATGGGAAACGGGCTAAGGAAATGGCCTTCACTTCTATCTGAGGTAACGACACTTAAAACTGGGCTGTCAGCATACTAAGGTGAAGCTGACAGGCTACATTGTTATGGGGCAAGTTGACAACACTGGACAACTACATACATCCTTTGAATGTTTTAGTCTGCACTCAAAAATGCTAGAAAAAATATACTACAAAAGACATCCTATCCCTGGCATACAACTGACACCTGATTCCAAGTAAGACAGGAGGGTTTTACTTAGAACTTAATCCTCTGATCCAGACCACAGATGGAGCAACTGCCAAGCTCCCTTCGGTCTGGGATCTGCAGGTGCGTGTCTCAGCCAGGCTCTTGCAGCAGGGCCTGGCTCTCAGAGAACTCCTGAGTTTTTGTTCAGCTTTTACTATCACTTCAAACACTGTGAGTTCCCAAAGAGCACAGAAATAGTTTCCAGTATCTTCCATCTGTAGGGCTGTAATGACGAGATTCATGGAGTTAGTGGCTTTTCTGATAGAATAGCGACCACTCCTTCCACTGGCAGCTGAAGAACTCTGGCGAATGAGGAAAATCATCTCTCTGCTCAAACGTTGCTTGTACCAAAAAATATAGTACGAGCTCCAGCTTGTCTCGTAGGAACAGTGCAGGGTGACTGTCTCCCTTTCTCGCTTGGTCATGGGGGTCTGGTCTTGGGTTACTTTCTGGGCCTCAGTGAGTCCTGTGGGAACAATCAGAAAACAGAGCTGACCCTCCATATGATGAATAAAACGTTGTGAGATTTAGGTTAATTAGGACACCAGGACAAATCACACGGGAGGCAGTTTGCTCTCTTTTCTCCCACCCGGCTTTCCTACTCTGGCCCGTGTGAAGCACCGCATGTACCCGAGAAGACGGAGACGACGGCCGCCCACAGCAGGCTGGAGGGCAGCATGTGGCCGTGTCCCCCGGCACAGCTTTCTTCTGCCCGGGTCTCAGGGTTCAGGGTCTCTGAGTGTCTGCCAGCGTGTATATAAATACTTCTTGGGCTTTTATGCTGCTCCCCCAAATAGGAAATGGGGTTGGGAATAAATGTGGCTTACCCCGCACTGATCCTCTCCTTGTCTCTATAAAAGGCGGGGCCTGAGCAAAGCTGTGAGTGCTGTGGTTTGGAGCTGAGGAGGCCGCAGGCTGAGCTGGTTGATAGGCATCACTGTTATGGGGCAGACTAATTAGGGGCACGTGTATGGTAGAATTGACTACTACGAGCCACTCTCCTCCCTCTGATCTACTTACTGGTCACTAGTGTAACACTATTTACTTGGTCCCCAATAGGTCCTTCTGTTCCTCTGGGAAAGGAAAATGTACCCAACCATGAACACGTTTCTCCCTTGGTCAGTGCTATGGCATTCGTGTTTCATAACTTATAAAACTAAATAAAGTAATTAATAAATGTCAATCCTTATGTATTTCAGAAGCTATTGGTTTTTGTTTTTTTGTAAAAACATGTCAAGAATAAACTATTATTCTTTTTAAAAAAGTGATTGAGTTCTATTTACTAGATTTTGGAGGCTGAGGTCATTTAGTGCTGTTGTCTTTGCAGAAAGATTTACTCTTACAAGAGCAATGTGCTAGAATTGTCCTGATAAAATAGTTTCTAATCCACTGATCAAAAGTGCTGAGGCTCATTGTTAAACTCTGTGTTTGTATTTAATGGAATGCTGAATGCATTTAAGGGCATATGAATGGCACAGAAAGTGGTGGCTGATTTTCTGTTCAGCTGTATAATAGAGTGGAATATAACTGTTAACCTTTTCTTTGATTGTTGCTTCAACTTATGACTTAATATAAAGTGAACAAAAGACAAATAAAGAACTAGAAATCATTCAAAGTCTCTAAAATGTTTCCAGTTCTTGATGTAACTTTAAATAACAGATCAGTGGTGTAGGGAGAAATTTTAAGGCGTTGAGATATCTTTTTGTCTACCTTCCCCTCGGTCCCGGTTTGCAGTTACTTTTACCTGTGCACGTGGAGACCTCGGATGCCCACAGCACCCCGGGGCGCAGCGCTGTGGCAGAGTTTCCCTCCTGTAGAAACGGCTGCGCCTGCTCCTGAGGCTCCAGGTGCGGGTCCCTCAGCTGTAGCAGCTGCCTCTCAGGCGTGGCTTTGCCGGGTTACATTTGCATTTCCCGTGGTGTCCAGCTGATGACATTGGTCCTTCTCAAACGCCGTGTTGCCCTTCTTCATCATTTAAGCGACGAGCGATGCTATCTAGGAGAGGAGAAAGCTTGATATGTAAGGAAGTATTCCAAGGAGAGAAGCCCTGAGTCCTTCCGAGCGTATTAAATTACCCGTGAGGCCCTTTCTGAAACTGAACGCAGTGAATTCCAGCCGTGTGTGCAGGTGCTCACTGAAGTCTTCATTGCTCTCTTGGCCCTAATCTGACCCTAATCCCAGGAGGGGGTGACCAGGGCCTTCTACTGTCCCGTGCTCGGCTCTCTCGCTGCCCTGAGCATACACGCAGTGTTCGGGGTGGTTCTCTGATTCCCACTCTGGCTTTCAGGAAGACAAACTTCTCCCCAAATGCTGTTTTATGAATGAAAACATGAAAAATTTTTGATAAAATAATTGTTCTTAAAAGAATTCCCTTTTTGGACCTCAGATGAATGAAGATTCTCTTCCACTTTAACCTTGAAAAATGGTGAAGGAATTTATACCAAATTTCCAGATTTCAAACATGTGTTTTCAGGCGAGTTACATCTAAAGAAACCCAAATGGGACTAACTCAGTTTCTCCGTGCCCATCTGCCTTCAGATTTCTCCTGCTCCCTTTGTCAGACCTTTGAAGTGACACCCCGTGTGCAGAGGCTTAATCACCATCGCGGTTCCCGCCTCCTCCATCCTGGTGCGGCCTTTACCTGAGGCTGCCTGCAGCAGGGAGACTGTGTTTGTTTTGTTCCTGGCCACGTCAGTCCACTGAAAGATCCTCCAGTCAGATATAAAATCTATTCTAAATTTCTAATTAACTTTCCAAATAGAAAAGGGATAAAAATTTGAGAGCCAGAGGGAGTTCATACACTGGCATCTTGTGGGTGTGTAGTGCTAAGAACCAGGTGATTTGATTTTCTTCTTTCACTTTCTCTTTCCCTGTAGTAACATATTATGCGTTGTAGCCCATGGAAGGCAGAGCCTGCAGTGTGTATTTCACGGTGGATACTGTTTACTGGCTTGCCTGCCTTTCCTGTTGTTTTGCTTGTTTGTTTTTTAGACAGAGACCTCTGCGTGGCCCAGGCTGACCTTGGACTCCTGCTCTCAGTGCATCTCCTGCTCAGCGCCCTGAGCAGCCGGGAGTGTAGGAACCCTCTACGCCACCTAACTGAGCGCCCTTAATTCATTAAGAAACCAGAGATTTTCTCCTGGAATTTCTGTGGCGCAGCAGGAATGTGCTTCACAGAGTGCTATAATGAGAAATTTCTTTCTGCATTCTGTGGATCGATGGAGATCGTAAAAATCTACTTGCTGCTATTTATTTAGAAATTATTTTGAATGTGTTACACAATTATCACATTTAAAAGTATAGAAAATTATATAGAAAACTTAGCAGCCAGAAATAAAGTAATTTGTGTTGTTTTAATCGTATTTCTTGATCTCTCCCCCTCCCCACACCCCTCCACTTTTAAAAATAATTACAAAGATAAAGAAATCACCCCTGTTCTTTCTCCTCTCTTTCCAAAAAAAAAAAATTGCCGTTAGGAAGATTTCGTACAAATAATTCCAAGTTTTGTCCTTGTAGATATGTAGCAAAAGCGATGTAGTTTGTATTATGAGATTTCTCATCAGTGGTGTCGAGCAGTGTGGACCATTCTGATATTTTCTTGTCACACTCAACAGTATGAGTTTAGGATTCTTCTATACATGTGGGATCATTTATTTGTTATAAATGTCCATGCATTTTATTGTAGAAATAAACTATGCTTCCCATTACACTTATGATTGATTACTTTTAAAATAATGCTGCATCTTTGTAAATGCTTTCTTGTTCCTATATTTAAAGTTTAAACATAGATACCAACAATTGGAGTGGTTGAATTGCACATGTATATATTTTTAATCAGTTTAAGAAAACTATTGTAGTCTCTTCAATGATTATAGAAGCTGTTCTCTCTCTGAATGATTTTCTTTCCAATCTGAAAAAGTATAACAGTTCTATCTCCCTATATTTTTCTCACAGTCAGTGTAAGCAGATTTTAATTTTGCTTCTCTACTACAAATACTGTAAGTTTTTATTTTAATTTTTTCTGATTGCTATAGACAACATTTTATGTGTTTAATAATCCTTTCTATTTCTTCGTTCCGGAAGGAAGAGAGTTTTATATACTTACCTGTCTTTCTTTTGGATTGCTCTCATATTTCCTCATAGCACTTTCTTCTCTAACTTTAATTTTAGGGTGTATGTTACTTAATTTTGTCATGAGGAACACATGCCAATTAAAATGTACTGTTTTATTAAAAATTCTCTAGAGATTTGTTTTTATAATTATTAAACAACTTAAATGGTTACATATCTATTTATTTTTATTTACTATTGAGTTATTTTGGATGATATATTTTTTTCTATGAATTCATTGTTTCCCTAAGAACTTTAAATTTTATCAGCACTATTTATAGTCAATTTCCTCTTAATAATTTTTTATTGCTACTTGAGGTATGTCTACTTTTAGTCTTTTGCTTCTATTTTTACTGGTTTCTGATTATTGCTTTAGAAATTACAGCAACCATAGTGGCATAAAGCAACACAAATTTTGTCTTACAATTCTGGGAGTCACAAATTTAGAATTAGCTTCCCTAATGTAAAATCAAGAAGCCAACAAGTCTTCTTCCTTGTGGTGACTATAAGGAATCCTCTGTTTTCTTGTCTTTTCAGATGTTAGAGGTTTTCCTCATTTCTGTGTCACACCACATTTCTTACTCTACAGATGGTCTTACAATTAATTTGGCCCTCCCAAAAAATCCAGGGCAACCTTCTATCCAAAGATCTTTATATTCATCTCATTTGCAAAATCTATTTCCCCATAAGCCATACTACTGAATTGTGCCCCACAAATTCATATGATGAAGTTCAAATTTCTCACGTTTTGAGTATGAAAATCTTTGGAAACATGGTCATCATGGATATATTTAAAGTCATGCTAGAGTAGGCTGGCCTGCAGTCCAGTACGGCTGGACTTATAAAATGAACCTCATATTAAACCAGGACTTAACGAAAAATCCCCCTCGGACACTTGACTGCCCGGGCCTGTAGCTGAAACTTCTCCTTCTGCTGCAGATAAGCTGGGCAGCTGCCTCCTGGAAACGGAGCTTACGTCATCTTGGTCCTGCAGGATTCATAAGGCTCTGTCTTCTTTCAAGACTAAACTGTTAATTGCCTTGTCTTGCTGCTGTACCCCACCTCCAGTGTCTGAAGACGAACCCCGCAGCCACATGTATAAACTAGAGCCTTTGCTTTGTTCTAACACCCAGCACTCTGGATCTGAGGTCAGATGTGCATCTAGCATACTGGAGATCACTCCTCCTTGTCCCCATGAGGCTCTCCGACATCTTGGCTTCTGCAGCAATAGTAAGAGACAAAAGCACACAGAGGGGAGAGATGGAAAGGAGCCACAGGGAGGACGCGATCATCTTCCCGTCCCTGACTACCAGAGCAGGAAGGCGGGTTGGAACACATCCTCTCAAATTCTTTCAGAGAGGGGCAAACCTCTGGCATCAAATGGTGACACAATAAATTTTGTGACTGTCACTCATCCACTCTGCCATCTTTTCTATGACAGCCCTAGGAAACTAGTACACCATGTAAGCCAACACATTGCCAGATTCTGGTGCTTGTGACAGGGACACAGCTAGTGGCCATTATTCAGACTACTGCATTACTTAATGACAGCAATTCTTGCTTTATCAAAATTTCTCTGTTTATCTAGGGCTTCAGTTCCATTTTATTGTATTTCTGTCCTGTTTGTTAAGCTTCTATAATTACCTTTACTTTTATTGAAGTATAAATGGTGCAGTAAACTAAATCCCAAGAAGAATAGAGCTAGGAAAGCAAAATCTCCAATATTTGCGATGGCACCGATTTCCCTTCAGTTAAACTGTTCTTTGCCCTCCCTGCGCTCTCATACTCTGACCGCTGTCTCCCACTCCATCTGTTACTGCTCTTCAGTAAGAGAAACAGCCTGAGAGGTGTTGGGGTGCTGGGGTTCCCTGCCCACCAATATCCAGGACAGGGTTCATCTCAGTGGACACTGTCTGTCTCTCTCGAGGACTGTCTTGCTGAGTAAGAGCCCCTCACTGAGAAATGATGGAGCTTGGACGCCTTCACAGGTGTGGACCTGTGTAACCTAATCTGTAGAAAATCAGTGTGTTTATGCCACATAGTTTCCTGACCGAAACTGGTCAGAGCACCGTCTCTTTCTCTATGTGAGATCAAAGGCAGCACATTATTCTTCCCCTTCCCCTCTTGGGTTTTTTTTCTCTCCTTCAGAACATATTATCGGTGAAGTTTCCCTTAAACTGACCAGCTTATCAGGGAGACAGTAAGCGTCTCCACCTTCCTATGCCACAGCTGGGACTAAACACATTATTACTTTGGGTATGGAGGGACGATGGCATGCAGATAAAATTATATGTAAGCATAAACCATTGCATTCACCATAAGGTTTCCTGCTTTTAGAGTCATGAATCGACTGCCTGACTGAGAATCCACTATGACAACATGTGTCACCCTCACTGTGAAAGTGTCTTGTGGGGGCACGTTTACCCCTTGTTCTCCTGCAGGTTTCTTAGCTTTGGTTTGAGTGACTTTACACTATAACAGCACCCGTGGTGGTTGATAGGCAGCAACCACGTTAGACAAGGTCCCGGCCCCTAAACCACGAAACCAAGGCAGACCCATGTATATTATGTATTTTTTCTCTTTTTTTATTTAAAAAAAGACCAAAATGGTAGAAATAATACAGAATTTCAAAAAATAACAGTAAGAAATGACTAGTTTAAAAAATAACAGTAAGAAATCACTAGTTGATGAATCACATATTGTTATATTAGAAGTAGTTCAAGTTACAAAATCAAAGCATAAAAAATGGACAAACAATGACAGTACATATTTTAATTCCTTTTTTAATCCCCTTTTCTGTCCCTCTTTTTCCCTGCCTCCATCTCTTGATCTTCTTCCCATTGACAATGAGATATTGCCCTAATTTCTATAGTATATTCTGCAGTTTGCTTTTTATTTTTATTTTGAGTTCCTCATAGAAGAGAAATAATGTGATAGTAATCTTTTATTTTATTTTATTTATTCCCCTTGAAATTATGGCCTCAAGGTGCAATCATTACCTACGAATGACTCAAGTTTATCTTCCTTTAATGCGGAAAAGCACTCCATGGTCCATACAAGAGAACACTGTCTTTCAGTTCGTCTGCTGATGGACACATAGGCCACTTCCAAGACGCAGCTACATGAATTATGTTGCTGTAAATACGGGCACCCATGTATCACTGAAATACAATGTCTTTGACTCTTTCTGAAAATACCTAGAAGGGGGGTAGCTAAGTAAAATGGAATTTCTGTTTTCGGTTTCTTGAGGAATCGCTAACTAATTTCCACCGTGGTCGCCCTGTTTACATCCCACCAACAGCGTACGCGGGTTCCCGGTCGCCTCTCCTGACGGTAAAAGCCTGCCTCTTCCCCATCGTAAGCTATTAGCACCGTTTTCACCAGTTCTTCACCACCGCCTGTCCATCACGAGCATCGTTCATATTCTGAGTTATTTACACTTTTACCCTCGCACCCGCCCCAGAAGGGCGCGGAGGCAGCACAGCCTGCTCTGTGCACACAGGGAAATACCGGGTTGCGAGCCTGCTGTGCCGCGCTCAGCATCTCTCCCTGACTCGCGGGCCCTCCTAGGACGCCCCGGAGACCCAGCAGCAGCTCTGCTCGGATCCGGAGTCCCCTGCTCTCCGCAGCAGCGGACGCTGTAACGCAGGCTTTTCTACCGGGAAATAACCCGAGTGAGGTTCACCCCACAGCAGGCGCGCGTGCGAACTTCCCCTGAGAAAGCCGTCGGCAGCTCGGAAACCGCCGTCGGCGTGTGCTTGTGTCCGGTTTCTGGGACCGTGGGCTGGACTTCCAGGGGGTCACTCTCTCCATAGTGGGTTCTCACTCCCAGGCTGCTGACCATGAATGACAGAAAGGGACAGGAGGGACTGAAGCCCAGGCAGGGGTTTCTTTAATCAGAAAACTGCCCCAGTAGGAAAGAACTTCTCATTTTTATGCTGACTGAGAAAATGCATCGCACCCCGCAGTGGGAAGTCCACTGCCTGGTTCCTCAACGCCAGCGCCTATGGCGACTGGGCTTCCCACGATTTAACGCGTGAGCACTAGAGGGCAGCAGGGAGACCAGCGAAAAAGGCACAAAAGACTTTAGCTGGACACTAGGACGGGAAATTCAGCCAAGAGCTGCTTTAGTTTTATACACAAGGAGCGCACTGGAGCCCGATTCATAAGGAAGACAATAGACAGGTTTAAGGGTAGGGGTTAAAAGGTGTTGACGTTTGAGCCGAGAGCTAGAGGAAATGCAAAGGGAAAGCACAGATGTTTGGGGGGAGCTTTTCACACGGGGATGGGGAAAGCCAGAGGCAAAGGTCCCCATATGGAAATGCGCTGGAGTGTTTCAGGAGGATC
>PVJX010018787.1:0-35896 GCA_004027295.1 Dolichotis patagonum
AAAGATTCCTCTCAGTCACTGCTTTAGAATTGATATGTTTTTCCCCCTAAAACATCACAAATGGAACAATTAAGTTTTACCACACACTTGAGTGCTAAACATTACAGTTTCTCATCATTGTGGATTTCACTATAATTTAACAGTTTTAAAAGTCATTACTGTAATACATTAATAAAACTACTTAAGATGTGGGATAAGACTTAGATAACAGTTATGTCTTAGTCTGCTCCTCTCCAAAGTAGAGCCTAAGACAAAATTTGTGTTTGGTTTTCATATGTGGCAGCTAATTTTCTACAGATGATTTTATATACCAGTTTGACTCACCACTGAGTGTCCTGATTAAACATTATTTCTTGAACATGAGCATTTTAATTAGTAGGATGCTATAGATTGCCCTCTACTATGTGAGTAGGCAACATCCAATCTATTGAGACCTTGAGTAGGACAAAAAGCAGAGGTAGAGAAGATTAATTGCCTTCCTGTCTGCCTGCTTGAGCTGGAACATGAGTCTTCTGCTAGCAACAGGGACCAGAACAAAGATCCTGCTTGGGGTAGTCATCATTTCTCTAGGCATTCAGCCAGCAACTTGGTGGTAGATCAATTACATTGGACAGCTTCTTTACGGAGGAGCAGCATTGTATTCTGCAATAGGTATTCATTCTATGGGCTTCATTTTTACTCTGGACAAGAATTTGCCTTCCCTTCATGCAAATGAACTACAAGGTAGCTAATGACTTATATCTAAGCTACAAGGTGTGATTAAAATATACATTGTATATATAAATCATATGACTATTACAGTAAAAAAAATACTGGCATTAATAGCCCCTCAAAATACTCCCCCTTGCTTTGAACACACTTGTCCCATTAACCTTGACACTTCCTGAAGCCATTCTGGAAATCCTTATCACTGAGTATCTTTAGTTGTGCTGATGTGGCTGTCCTGATGTCTTGAATCAATTCAGAACATTTAAATCTTTTGTGGAGGATTAGCTAGAGGTCAACTTGGAACATCCAGCTAAACAGAGTCAGAGTGCTTCTGGGCACAGAAGATCTACCTGAGGATTTTTTACAAAATGACATAAAATGAAGACAAGTAGGGAAGGTTGCATGCTGTTGATTTTCCTGGAGGAGGTTGCTGAGGCTGGTTTTCCTAATATGAACTCTGCTGTTCTCAGCAACAGAGAGGTTGGGGTCCTCACTGCCACTAGGGATGGCTGCTGTTCTCTTCCTGGGTGCTGTGGTCCTTACTTTGAGTGTCACTTCCTGGCTCCAGTGCAGAGCCCTCAGCCTTGTGGCACACATGCTTCTACCATCTGACACAGACTTTCTAGCTTTACTACTGGCCTTTGGGCCTTCCCAGTGCAGATCCTTGTTACAGAATTGCATGAGCCATTGTCATGGGCTTTAGGCCTCTGGTTGGATTAATGGGGGACATTGCCACAGGATCCATGGCCTCAACTGGATTCATCAGGACTCTGGTACACAGATAGAGCTCTTGCACTCTTCTGGATTTGACTTTTTGAGTGAATATTACAAAATAGGCCTATATGTTATGCATCCTGTATGTAAATCTATTCCCTTGCAAGCCCTGACTACGTTTCATGGTCATTTTGACACTAAAAAAGAGCTAAAAGTCATATGGTGCCAAGTCCAGGGAATAAAGTAGATGAGGACACAGCATAAAGTTTTCACAAGCCTACTTTTTCATCAGATGTCACTCAGTAGCAGCATTCATTGTATTTTTTATCATCCCTCAACAACACAAAAGAGGACTTCCAGAACTGCTTTAGAAAGATGACAGAATAAGTGCATAACAAGTGAAACTAAGTATTTTGAGGAGCATTTATGGAAAAGTGTCTTTTACTACAATAATTTTTCAAGTAAAACATTCATTACATTTTTCATAATGTCTTATTTACCATCATAGTACTCCACACAGAATTGAAAAACTGGGTTCATAGCAAGAAAAATGCAACAATGGGCCAATATTTGGGAAATTTACCAGTCTGCACCAGTCACCAGTCTTCACCAGTCACCAGAGTGCCTCCAACACTCTGAAACAGCTGGATTAATAGACTCATAGAATCACATTTTCATGACTCAGCTACAGCTTTGGATGAGTGGCAACAACTCAGGGCCAAGCCCAGGCTCACTCAGGGCCAGTTGCATATATTCTGAATCAGCACCCTGATTTTCTTCAATTCTTTATATGCTCTAGATTTTAGTCCTTTGTCTGAAGAACAACTGGGTAAGATATTTTTTCCTACTCTGCAGGTTATCTATTCACTCTGTTGGTGATTTTTATTGCTGTGCAAAAGCTTTTTAGTAAGATGAGATCCCAGTTGTTGACTCTTACTAGTATTTCTCATGCAGTCCAGGTTTTATTCATGATGTCTTTGCCTACACCTATGTCTTCAAAATTTGTACCTATTCTCTCTCCCAGCCAATTCAGTTTTTATGTTTTAATATTTAGATCTTTGATACATTTTTATTTTAATTAAATGCATGATGATATACATGGGTCTAATTTTAATTTTTGGCACATGGAAAGCCAATTTTTCTAGCACCATTTATTAAAGAAGCTTTCTTCCAGAAAATGTGTTTAGCCCCTTTGTCAAAGATAAGATAGTTGAGTGTGTCTGAAGTTATTTCTGCCTCTTCTAATATGTTCCATTGATTCTCTCATCTGTTTTGTTGGGTTTTTGTTTTTGTTTTTGTCTATTGTTTGCTTGTTTGTTTTTGCCAGTACCATAGTGTTTTAAGTACAGTAGCTCTGTAGTTTAATTTCAAGTGAGGGTTGAGATGCCCTCTGCTTTGCCTTTGTTGCCCACAATTGTTTTTGCTATTTAGTCTCTTCTGATTGCACATGAATTCTAGGAATGTTTTCTCCCGTACAGTGAGGTATGCAAATGGTATTTTTATAGGAATTGCATTAAATCTGTATAACAATTTTGAGAGTATGGCCATTTTTAATGTGTTGGTTCACTCTGTTGGTGATTTTTACTGCTGTGCAAAAGCAGAGATATCTTTCAACTTTCTATTTTCTAATATCCTCTTCAATCTCCTTTTTCAGAGTCTGTAGTTTTCACTGTACATATCTTTTACTTCCTTTGTTAGATTGATTTCTACATCTTCAATTTTTTTGAGTGCTATTATTTAAGGTATGATTTCCCTAATTTATCTCAGTGAGTTTGTTATTTGTGTATAAATGCTATTTATTTTTGATTGTTGACTTTGTATTCAGCTGTGAGACTGAATCTGATTATTAAATCTAGAAGTATTTTGGTAAAAGTTATGGGGTCTTCTATGTAGAGTATGTTGTCATTTGCAAATAAAGATAAATCCTTCCTTTGCTGTCTTTATTTCTTTTATTTCTTTCTCTTGTCTAATTGCTTTACCTAATATTTCCAGAACTATATTGAGTAGGAGTGGTGATAGTGAACATCCTTGTTTTGTTCCTGATTTCAGAGAGAAAAATTTCAGTTTTTTCCCATTCAGTATGATGTTTGCTGTTGGTTTTTATAGATGGATTTTATCAGATTGAGATTAAAAACCATCTATTCCAATTTTCTGTAGAGTTTTTATCATGAATAGGTGTTGGACTTGGTCAAATGCTTTTTCTGCATCTATTGAGATATCATTTGTTTTTTGTCCTTGCTTCTATTAATATGGTACATTACATATATTGATTTGTGTATGTTGAACCATCCTTGCATCACTGGGATGAATCCTACTTGGTCATGGTCTATAATCTTCTTGATGGTTTGCTGCATTCTGTTTGCCAGTATCTTGTTAAGGATATGTTCATTAGGAAAACTGGTTTGTAGTTCTTTTTTGGGGTGGATCCTTCTGTGGTTTGGGTATCAGGGTAATAATTGCTTCCAAGAATGACTTTGGGAGTATCTTTCCTACTCAATTACTTCATTGTTATTATCACTTTCTGAAGAAATCAGGAAGTTCTTTTTTTCACCCTCATGGCTGCCACCCTGATCTATTACAAGTAGTTACCGCTCATGTTCATTTTGACTTTGAGGAAGAGCCAGAAGGCACATTATGCCAGGTCTGATAAATATGATAGAGGAGGACACATTTCTTGCTTCAGAAACTGAAGCAAGAAGGATGGAATACTTGTGTTCAAAGATAGGAGGAGTAATGGAAGGGTTGACACTTAAAATTTAAGCATTCATCATACATTGTGGTCACTCCTTGTGTATCAGAGGGATTTGATCTAGGTACAAATAGCTATATTGAAATTTGAATTCTACCATCTCTTCATAGAAAGTTCTTTTAACAAATACAATACTGGTCTCAAAGTTGTGATAAAGTAGCCTATCCTAAGGTCTCTAAGAAGAGTACTGAACTATAAGGTACAAGCTCCTTAGAAATTATTCAATTAGAGAAGGTGATATCAGTAACATGACCAACTAGAAAGACACAGACCTTCTTCCTCCCATGGACACAGTTATTCAACAATAATGCCTGGACCAATCTCCTTTATAAAAATTAAACCTCAAAACTAAATAGGAAGCTCCTAATTCTAGGATAACACTGTGTCAATCAGTGGGAAATTCATGACATGTTCCAACCATGACCTCTCCCACAGGCACAGAAACGCATCATCAAATGGAAACTGTCAGCTCCCAACCTCCTCCTGGAGGGAAAAAGGAAAAATGGGGCTACTCATCCAAGATTCTGACTTTCCACAGGGGCTCTGCAAGGGGCTATCTTCTGTCTTGCCTCTCTCAGAGCACTGACAAGACTTGACATAATCTTGATGTTTGGGGTCTGCTGAAAACAAACAAACAAAGAGCTAAAGAGTATGCTGCTATTCCAGAGGACTGTATCACAACAGACAGATGCAAAGTAAAGCACAAAATTATAATATCTCCCTACCCCTGTCACCCAAAAAAAGAAGAAAGGAAATAAGGAAGGAGGGAAGGAAGGAAGGAAGGAAGGAAGGAAGGAAGGAAGGAAGGAAAGAAGGAAGAAAGGAAGGGAGGGAGGGAGGGAGGGAGACAGGGAGGAAGGAAGGAAGGAAGGAAGGAAGGAAGGAAGGAAGGAAGGAAGGAAGAAACTGAAGTGAAAATCCTTCTATGTTTCTCTACACTTGTAGCCATAATCACATTCACAGAAGAGATTAGAAGCCCTGAGTATCACTAGCTTGGCTGATTGGTAAAACTTCTTATATGAAGCCAGTTCATTGGAAATGAAAGACATGTTTTGTTTTGTTTGTATTGTTATAGAAAAAAGATAAAACAAATTTTCATAACAGGATGATAGAAGAATAACAATAGTTAATATATTGCATTGTATTATACTTAAAGTAGTTATTCAGAGTACAAGATATGGGCATAAAAATTCTCTAATCAATATTAGCACAAAGTTTTCCAAAGATGGCAGACTGGTAGGTAGCAGGAGAGGGACACTCTCTGAGAGAGACAGCTTAAATGCCAGAATTTAACACCCTGGAGAGACCCAAACAGAGAGAGATAGACTCTCTCAAGCCAGGAAAAAACTAAAGTGAAAAAAACCACTCAAATATGAGGTCCTGGGACAAACATTAGTGAAGATAAGATCAGCGAGCACAGTGCCCTCCTCGAGCCGCCTGAATTCCTGCCCAAGATTGACATGACCGACCGAACCACGCCAACGCAACTGGCTTGAACGGCCTGTGTGGAGCTGAACATCCCTGTGTGTGGCTTACCTGGACCCAGCCCTGCACGCGACCCACCCAGAGGCACTGTGAATTTGCATCGCAGCTGCACTGAGGTCAGAGGTCGGGGAGCCCAGCAGTTCTCGGGGACCAGCATCAACATGCAGTGAGTGATGGGAATGGGACCCTCCTGTGGGAAAGGGGCAACTGACTGGATGACATGTTGGATTTGGGCAGGACAGCCCTAACTACATAAGGAAGTGGCTTCAGTTGGTTGCTCCCCTCACAGAGCGGATTGGTGGGATCTGCTTGGACTGGGCCACGCCCCTGGCTGGGACCCGCCCCTGGCTGGGACCCAGTGGGTCGCTACAAATTAATTCCCTGAGCTCGGTGCACACTGATGCAGTGAAGGTCTGCAAAGGTTGACTGGCCTGTAGGGGAGGAGCCAGTGCACACTGCCCGTGCTTGAACTTCAATCTCTGATAGAGGAAGGCAGAGAGCAGAAGTTCTTAGCCTGCACCCTCTAGAGGAACTTTAACCAACAAGAAAAGGGGCTGGGAATTGCACTATACACTTTTATGGAAGGAACCAAAAACATGACAAGAGGGAGAAATAAGAAAAAACCCCCAGCCTCCAAACCTGAGAACATTGATCCAGGAGAAGTAAATATAAAAGAGATTGAGGGCAGCAAACATGCAACATCAAACACAGCGTTAGTGGACATAAAGTGATATCTTCAGGACCTCATAAGTGGGATCTGAAATATTGAAAACTGAAATATTAATTCAAATTAAACAAGAGATAAGTAGATTAATAAAAGAAAATCTAGGCACCTATCAAGAAAACACAGACAGAGGAATGGAGGAACACAAAAGGAGAGAAAAATTTAATGAAGAATACAAAAAAAACCCCTAGAATTCATGAAGCAGATTCAAAGAGATTATCAGGAAACTAAAGACTCTGTAGAAAGCTGACAAAACTGCTTGAAAGAAACCAAAGATAGACTATCAAAACTTGAAGACAGGCTTGCAATATGTGATCATGAAAGGGAAGATCTCTTAAAAATAACAAGGGAGCAGACAGTAACTATAAAAAGACTACAAGGTGACAAAAGGATCTATAACTTAAGAATAAAGCATGTGAATGAGGAAGCAGGAGTCAAAACAGGAATTGCAAAGGCTATTCACAGAAATTATTAAGGAAAATTTCCCAAGCATAGAAAAAGGAAATGATATGCAGATGTATGAAGCATACAGAACTCCAGCCACCTACAACCAAAACAGAGCTACACTTAGACACATAATAATCAAGATCACAGAAATTCAATATAAGAACAGAATATTAAAAGCCATCAGAGAAAAGAAACAGATCACCTATGAAGGAAAACCCATCAAAATCATGGCAGACTTTTTGACACAGACCATTAGGTCAAGAAGAGCTTGGAGTGAAATAATTCAAGCCCTGAAGGAGAACAACCTCCAGCCCAGATTGATGTATCCTTCAAAACTCTCTCTAGAAATTAATGGAGAAGCAAGATGCTTCCATGACAAAGAGGAACTAGGAGAATTTGTGACCAGCAATCCAACTCTACAAAAAATACTGAAGGACATTTTAGAGAGAGAGAAAAACAATATAGCATTTTAGGAGCAGTGGCAGAGAGGCCTCAGTGAATGGGCAGACAGTGGAGGGGAACAGAAAAATAAACAACCAATGACAGAAAAACAGAATAGCAAAAATAAGGCAGAGAGGATTGGCTGTAATCTCTAGTATAGATGGCCTTGAAACATTAACAGAGAGAAACACAGGCAGAGTAGATCAGGAGATAGGGTCCATTGAGATGCTCTATATAGGGAGGCAGTGGGACCCAAAACAAGCAGTGCACCCCATGGGAGTGAAAGGGGAGGAATTGTCTAAAAAAGGGAGGCAGAGGATATTGTTAATGGGGTAACAAGATTTAAAATTTACATTATTCTCATCACTCTGCTTGGAGGGATTACGTGCTGTTCCAGTTTGTCTACTTACACTAGACTTGAGGACATGGTCAGCTATCCCAAAAATAAGAGGACATATTATGGTAATCATCCCTAATTTCCTATCAACTTAATCTGAAGCCCTTTATAACTTATATTGTCTTATTATAACTGATCTTATTTGAATCTGGTTTGTTAGATTGCTACTTTGTATTGACTGATTTTATTTAAATCCGTTATGATTGATAGCATCAAGTCTAAGAGTATAGGCAACTACACTGAAGATGACAAGATTCACTAAGATACCCCACTCTGATTTGGTTATTACTTGCTTTTGAAGTCTTACAATGTCTCCAGTGCTTCGTTTTTATTAATGTTGTTATATACTGCTGAGACATCATGGTAACCATTGTAGATCACCTTGTATTGTGGTTTTATATGACTTTTTTGCTTCATGCTTTTCTAGGAATTGTTTTGTTTTATCCTGCTTTGTTTTATTTTTACCTCTAATACAGAAATGATAGATATACATGTAGAGACCCATGCATGTTTAGAGCTTATAAACAGTTTACGAGAATCAACTATATAACACATGTTGATATGAACAACTACTTTGAAGAAAAAGAGACACTACAGTACCCAGTGCTGATTCCATAATGTCATGATGTGAAATCCAGCAAAACTATCACTTTTTGTTCAAAGTGATTTTAGCTCGTTTTGTTTTGTTTAAGCTTAACACACATGAAGGTATGGACAGCTGTTTTGAGGAGAATGAGAGACATGACAGCCATTCTCAGCTTCCCTATTTTCTGATCTTGAAGACCTGAAACACCCTCCTCGTCCTGCTCAGATCAATTCCATACTATGTTGTTTCATGTGAATTCCCTGTATGTGACAATATGGACAACTATTTGGAAGAAAACAAAAGTCAATACGATAGACAGTGAATATCTCTGTCTAGTTTTGAAATTTGTGTCTCTTACATTGCTTTCTTGTGATCCGCTTTGTTCTGTTTTGTTGTGTTTAATTTTACCCTTTTGTTATAATTGCATGTATATTTGAGTGGGTAAGATGGATGACCATATTGCTGTTTTTGTCAGATCATGGAGCAGAACTGTTAACAGTCTCACTGTTTGAATGTCTACCTTACATGTTTTAACTTTATAATTTGAACAACTATTTCCAAGAAGTCAGTATGTAATTTGTCAAGTAATAATTTCTTAGTTTTTTTGGTTGTTGTTCTTTTCCTTTTTTTTCTTGGAATTCTGTGTTGTTGTTATCCTTTATTCTGTTTTGTTTTTTTTCTCTTTAAATAAAATTAAAACAAAAAATATTAGCACAAACTTAACTTTCCTTTGAACTAACAGACACTATAGTATAACTAACTTGCATTTTTCTTTCCCTTCCTTCCTTTCACCTTACCCCTACCCTAGTTCCTTTTTCCTTATTAACAATTTCTTCCCATTTCACAATATCTATTGTACATTTTAGACTTTATTTACTCTTTCAGTTTCTCATGCCAGGGAAACAATACAATATTTACACATAAGAATCTGATTGATTCATTAATGAATATGGTCTCAAGTTGCATCGATTTACCTATAAAACTCTCAAGTTTATTTTTCTTTATGAGTAGTACTACATTGTATAAAAATACCACTTTGTTTTATCCATTTTTCAGTTGATGGCCATTTGTGTTGCTTCCAGGATTTAGCTGTTACAAATTGTGCTGTTATCCACAGTAATATATGTGCACCATATATGACATTTTTAATTCTTCTAGGAAGATACACAGAAAAGGAATAGCTGAGTTCAGTGGTTTCTCTAATCCTAGTTTTTTGAGGAAACTCCATACTGATTTCCACAGTGAGTGTACCAGTCTACACTCCCACCAACAATGGAGAAGGGTTCCTTTTTCCCAACAGCTTCTAGAGCATTTCTTATTGATTGATTTCTTGATTATAGCCATTCTTTTGGAGTGACATGGAATCTGAGTGTTGCTTTAATTTGCATCTCTCAAGTGACCAATGATGTTGAACATTTTTTTCATATATTTATTTGCCGTTTGTATTTCTTCACCCAAGAAGTACATATTCATCTCAGATGCCCATTTTTGGATTTGGTCTTTGAGTTTGGGGGGGTCTGATTTCTTTCAGTTCTTTATACATTCTAGATAGAAGGCTTTTGTCTTAGGGACAATTGACTAAAATTTGTCCCAATCTGTGGGTTATTTTTTTCATTCTGTTGATGATTTCTTTTGAATTTTGCATTTCTTTTGAAATGCAAAAGGTTTTTAACAAGATGAAGTCCTAGGTGTTAATTCTTTGAAGTATTTCTCTTACAGTTTGCATTTTGTTGATAAATTCTCTGCATACCCCTATGTCTTCAATATTTCTACCTACTTTCTCTTCCAGTTCCATATATATATATATATATATATATATATATATATATATATATATATATATATATATACATATATACATATATATATATATTTGAGCATATATATATATATATTTTTTTTGAGCATTTTGACATTAGTTTAGTTCATGGTCTAGACATGAATATGGTTTTACTCTTTGGTATGCATAAAGCCAGCTTTTCCAGCACCAATTTTTAAAGAAGCTATCTTTCTTCCAGAAAACATGTTTGGCTGCTTTGTCAAAGATAAGGTGGCTGAGTGTGTTTGTAGTTGTGTTTGCATCTTCTAATCTGTTCCACTGATCCTCAGGTCTGTTTTATTGCCAGTACTATGCTGATCTTATCACAGTAACTTTATAGTATAATTTCAAGTCAGGGATTATAATGCCTCCTGCCTTGTCTTTGTTGCCCTGAATTGCCTCTTCTGGTTCCAAATGAATTTTAGGAATGTTTCACTAGTTATTTGAGGTATGTTAATGGTATTTTGATTAGGATTGCATTAAATCAGTACAGTAATTTTGGAAGTATGGCCATTTTCACCATGTTGGTTCTTCCTATCCATGAACAAGGGATACATTTCCATTTTCTGATATTCTTTTCAATTTCCTTTTTCAGAGTACTGTAATATTCAGTGTATAGCTCTTTTACTTGTTTTTTGAGATTGATTCTTAAGTCTGTCTGTCTGTCTCTCTCTCTCTCTCTCTCTCTCTCAATTCCTTGGATTCTATTGTGAAGGATGTAATTTCTCTAATTTCTCTCTTGCTCAGTTTATTATTTGTGTAAAAGAATGCAATTGATTTTTGAGTGTTGACTTTGTATTCAGCTACATTACTGAATTTGTTTATTAAATCTAGAAGTATTTTGGTGGATATTTTGGCGTCTTCTATATAGTGTATCAGGTCATCTGTGAGTAGTGCTAATTTAACTTCTTCCTTTCCTATCCTTATTCCTTTTATTTCTTTTTCTTGCCTATTGATATAGCTAATGTTTCCAGAACTATATTGAATAGAAGGGGTGATAGTGAACATCATTGTCTTGTGCCTCATTTTACAGTGAAAGTTTTCAGGTTTTGTCCATTTAGTATGATGTTGTCTGTTGTTTTGTTGTAGATGGCTTTTATCAGATTGAGGTGAAGGACCTCTATTCTGATTTTCTGTAGGATTTTATCATGAATTAGTGTTGGAATTTGTCAAAAGCTTTTTCTGGCAACCACTAAGATGATGACATGATTTTTGTCTTTTGCTCTGTTGACATGGTATCTTACAATTATTGATTTTTGTATGTTGAAACATCCCTGCATTCCTGAAATGAATCCACTTAGTTATGGTGTATTTTCTTCTTGATGATTTGCTGCATTCTGTTTGCTAGTGTCTTATTGAGGATTTTTACATCTACATACATTTGGAAGATTGGCTGGTAGTTCTCTTTTTGTGGAGTGTTTTTCTATTTTTGGTATGAGGGCAATTCTAGTCACTAGGAGTGAGCTAAGGAATATTGGTTCCCTTTCAATTTTATTAAGAAGTTTCAGGAGTATAGGCATGAAATCGTTTCTAAATTTCTTGTAGAATTCAGCCATGAATCACTCAGGACCTCAGCTTTTCTTTGTTGGTAAGTTTTTAATTATATTTTCAATTTCATTAATCAATATTGGATTATTCATAATTTTTACATATTCTTTATTCAGCTTTGATAATTCATACATTTCTAGAAATCTGTCCATTTCTTCTGTGTTTTTCATCCTGTGACAGTAAAGATTTTTGAAGTAGATATTGATGATCTCCTGAATTTCCACAGAATCTGTAGTGATTTCACTCTTTTAATTCCTCAGTGCATGAATTTGAGTCCTTTTTTTAAAATAAGATTGGTTAGGGATTTACCAATTTTATTTATTCCTTCAAAAAAACCAATTCTCCAGTTCATTAATTCTGCCCATTTTCTTAGTCTCAATTGCATTAATTTCTGCTCTGATCTTTGTAATTTCCTCCTTTATATGGGCTGTGGGATTGACTTGCTCTTCTTTTTCCAGAAGCTTGAGATGCAACATTAGGTTGCTTATTCATACTTTTTCTGTTTCCCTATGTGAGCATTCACAGCTATAAATTTTCTTCTCAAGACTCTTTCATTGTGTCCCACAGGTTCTGGTATTTGTATCTGTATTTTCATTAGAATGCAAGTATTTCAGGCAATCCCCACTCCCCTGCAAGCTCATAGCTCCCTTAATTGAGAGGCGGGAGCTGGGCACGCAGGTCAGTCTGGAGATTCCTCAAAAAGCTGACCCAGTTATTTGACCCATTTGACCCATTTATTCCACTTCTAGGCATATTCCCAGAAGAACTAAAAACATCATACCACAGTGATATATGTGCACCCATGTTTATAGCAGCACAACTTGTAATAGCCAGATCTTGGAAACAACCTAAGTGCCCATCAACTGAGGAATGGATAAAAAAGTTGTGGCATTTTTATACAATGGAGTACTACTCAGCTATAAAGAATGATCACACTGAGATATTTATAAATAAATGGACACAACTTGAGACCATACTCATAAGCGAAATAAACCAAACTCACATGTGTAAATACCATATAGTCTCCCTAGTATGAGAGTTGGTAAGAGTATATAAGATTTTATGGTAATCATGATTTCCCATTTCATTGCTTTGAAGCCCTTCAGTGTTTTTGTTCATCAGTTGGAATGGTTTTATTCTGTTTTGTTTGACCTTATTACGTGTGATGGTATGAACAGCTGTTTTGCAGAAAACAAAACATGGCAGCCATTGCTGATTTAATATCATCTTGCTTAGAAGTCCTACCATGCTTCTACTCTGCTATTACCATTGGTCCTATCTATCACATTGTGTCTTATTGGGATTTTAATATATGTGATAGTATAAAGAAATTTTTTATTGAAAATGAGATATTATAGTAGACATTGATCATTCTGTTATTCGGTTCAGAATGCCCTGTAATTCTTTCATTCTTTTGAATGGTTTTATACTATTTTGTTATGTTTGATATTATTGTATTTGAAACTATGCTCAACTATAGCAGAGAAAGAGATATTTTGATAGCTACTGTTAATGTCCAGTTGTCTTATTGCAAAGTGCTGTGCTTATGTTGTTATGCTCTGATCTGCTTTGTTTTTCCCTATTTTGTTTTATTCTCTTTAAAATAAAAAAAGAAAAACAAAAAAAGAATGCAAATATTATTCAATTTTTCTTTAATTTTATCACTGACCTATTGCTTGTTTAGGGTGTCACTTAATTTCCATGTGTTTATGGAGTTTTTATGGCTTCTTCTATATTAGTTTCAAATTTCAGTGTACTTTGGTCCAATAATATTCATGGGATAATTTCAATTCCTTTGCATTTACTTCAGCATGGTCTATGGATAGACTAGTATGTGGTCTATTTTAGGGAATATTCCATGTATAGCTGAAAAAAATTCATGTTCTGATGTTGGTGGAACACTGTAAACATCTACTAAGTTCATTGGTTCACAGGTGTAGTTCAGTTCTGATATTTATTAACTGATTTTTTTGTCTCATTAGTCTATCTCTTTGTGAAAATGGAGTATTAAACTCCTCATTACAGTTGTCATCTTGCTTATTTGATTTTTCATATATATTAATATTTGTTTTACATAGTTTGGTGCTCCTGTTGTTTATGATTGTTATCACTTCTTATTGACGTTTTCCCCTGATAAGTATGTAGTGAACTTCTTTATCTCTTTTGATCATTCTTGGTTTGAAGTTCACATTTTCTGTAAATAGAATAGTTACCCCTGCTTTTTTATGGGTTCCTGTTGCATAGAATATTGTTTTCCATCCTTTGACTTTCAGTCCATGAATTCTTTTTGAGTTAAATGTTTTTCTTGTATACAGTATATTGTTGGATGTTGCTTCTTGATCCATTCTGCCAGTCTGTTTCTTTTGAATGATGAATTGAGGCCATTTACATTGATAACTATAACTGATAAGTATTGGCTTATCTTTCTCATGTTATTTTCCTGTTGGTTCTCTGCTTTTTCCCTCTGCTTATTTGTTTGACCTGCCTGGTGGTTTCTTTCTGATGCTATTCTTGGGAGTTGTGGTCATTTTTGTCTCTTTTTAGGCTATCTTTCACTACACTTTATAGAGTGGTTTGGTGAATTTCTTCAACTGCTCTTTGTTATGGAAGCATCTTATTTCTCCATTAATTTTGAAAGATAGTTTTTCAGGGTACATCAGTCTGAGTTGGAAGTTGTTTTTTATCAGCACTTGAAATACTTCACTCCAGGCTCTTCTTGATTTTAGGGTTTGTGTCAAGAAGTCAGTCATGATTCTGATGTGCTTTCCTTTATAGGTGATATGTTTCTTTTTTCCAGCAGTTTTGAATATTCTGTACTTGTGCTGAATTTATGTGATCTTGATTACTGTATGTCTGGGTGTAGATTTATTTTGGTCATGGCTAACTGGATGTATATATGCCTCACTTATCTGTATAAGTGTCTGATACTGTTCCTGTGTTTTGGAAATTTCTGCTATTATTTCTGTACATAGTGTTTTTATGTCATTTGTGTTGACCCCTGCTTCTTTCATTGACACCTATCAATCTTACATTGTTTTTTTCTTTGCATTGTGTTGCATTTGTTGAATTGTTATTTCCTGAACCCTTGTCATTTTTAAGAGATCCTTCCTTTTCTAACTACAACATTGTCCTCAAGGTCTGAAACTCTATCTTCAGTTTTGTTCCAGTAGTTTTGCCAGCTTTCAGTAGAATTTTTAATTTCCTGGGTATCTGTTTATATCTCTTGCATGAATTTTATTTCTTTCCTATATTAGTCTTTCAAGAGTTCCATCTTTTTCCTATCATCATTTTTCAATCTATCTCTTCTCAAGATTTGCTGAGCAATTCCTTTATGAATGTTGATATTGCTTTTTTTACCAGAGAGGTTATTTCTGAGCTGCTTTCTTCTATACCCTCATGGATTTCTTTCTTTACTTCAGTTGCTATTATGGCATAAATTTCAGGTATGTGTCTTCCGTTTTCCTCTATATCATTGGTAAGACATTTTACTGAAAGTATTATAATTAACAATAACAATAGCTTCAAATACAGTTTAGAAACTGAAAAACCATGGTAGCTATTAATTTTGTACCTTAAACCATAGGAACAAAAACTATAATTACATAACAGAACCAATTGCTAAATTGAGAGCGTATATTCAAACTGTTGTAGAGTGGTTTTAACTTGAATTGGGGAAATTTAGGAAGGATAGTGAATAAAACAAGATAACTGAAAAGACAGTAGAAGCAAGGCTGGAGGACAAAGAATGAACATGCAAACTTCGGGAAACTAGAGAAGAGGGCAGAAGAAAAACACTGAAGGAATAAGCAAGGGATTATCTGAACTTGGTCTTTGACTTTGAGAGATAGGATTATTTTTCTGTGGCTTGAGTTTTCCCCCAGCTTTTTATAAAAGAGAAAAAATGATAAGAAAAAATTATAAAAGAAAAATTAAAAAGAAAAAGAGAGAGAGAGAACAGCGGTGACCCCACATACCTGCTTCTATTCTGTGTGTCTTTGTTCCCAAGCACAATGTTGGTTCACTAACTTATCACCTGTGGGTTCATAGTGTTATTGTTTCTTCACTTGTCCATCCCGTAAGCCCCAGTTGGGACCCTACCATGTTGCTGGCATTCCCTCTGGTCTTTGGGCCTTCCCGTATGGTTCACCTCAGTTGTGGCAGCAGTGAGGAAAGGGGCCATTGTCTGAGCCTTCCCACACCATCCACCAGTGTCATGGTGGCCATGGAAGTGGCCCATGATTCTATTTTAAAATGCATAAATACCAACATAAAGTTAGAAGAAGAACAAACAGCAAGGAACATTATTTAATCAAATGATTAGTCTGCAGAATCTAACTTAAATGGAGGTGTGTGTATTATTTTCTGAAGTATATGTGTTATTTAACAAATAACAAAAAACCACCATAATGGTGCTCAATAAACAAAATAAGAGATATAAATTATTTTTAAAAGAATCAAACAAAAAATTTGGAGTTAAAAAATGTAATATCTGAACTGAAAAATCTAGAAAGAGGTTCAACACAAGAGTTACAGCAGAAGAAAGAATTTGTGAACATGAATACAGGTAATTGAAATTCAAAGGAGAGAGCATAAAAAAAGAAGGAAAAAATCCAAAAAGACTTGCAAGGTGCTATCAAGAAGACTAATATACATGTTATAGGAGGACTGGAAGAAGAGAGAAGTGGTCAGAAAGCTTATTTTTAGAAATATGGCCAAAAGCTCCCCAAATCTGTGAATAAAAGTAAACATCCAGATTTAGAAATCTAACAGACCCAAATAAAAGGAATCCAAAGGAGTCTGTGCTACAATACATTATAATCAAACTTTGTAAAACTTTGTAAAACTTTGTAAAAGACAATGACAAAACTTCCAAAGGAGTCTGTGCTACAATACATTATAATCAAACTTTGTAAAAGACAATGACAAAACTTCAAGAACAGCACAAGAAATACCACTCACCATGTACAAGAGAGCACCCATTAATACTGTCACAGGGTTTCTCAGCAAAAAATATGTGGGCAAGAAGTGAGTGATGAGATAGAATCCCAAAGTGCTAGAATGGGAGTGAGGAGATCAAGAATATTATATGCAGAAAAACTGTCCTTCAAAAATAAATGTGTGATTAACGTTTTAGATAAACAAAAGTTGACAAAGTTCAGGACCACTAGACTTGCTTCACAAGAAATGCTAAAGACATTAAGGTGAAACAAAAATATACTAAACATATACACAAAAACATAAAAATATAAAGCTCTCTGGTATGTATGTGTATATATATATATATGCAATAGACAACTACAGAACACTGTTATTCTATAATGGTGATGTGAAAAGTACTTTTAATTCTAATATAGAAGTTAAAAATAACAGATGAGGGCAAACTCAATGGTTGAGTGTTTGCCTATTATGGTTAAGCACTGGGTTTCATTCCCACACCCCAAAATAGAAAAAGAAAAGGAAACAGGTGATTAAAAAGAAGATAAAAGTATAGCACAAAAAATAAAACATGTTAATTACAATATACAAAATACAATATACAATATACAAAATATGACTGTATATTGATATACAATATACAAAATATGTAGTTTGTGAGATTAATAAAAAGTAGAGGAGAATAAAAGTATAGAATTTTGTATGTGATTAAACTTATCACCTAGAAATAGACTGTTATAGCTACAAATTATTTTATATATAAGGTGTGATAAAAACACACAGTGAATGTTTAAATTTTGAAAACATTTACAGTAAATAATCACTATTAATACCCTTCAAAGTACCCCCCAGTTTGAACACATTTATTCTACATATCCCCCATTTATCCCATTTTCCCCATTTTTTGATGCTATAATTGAGTACAACATATTGAGCAGTTTATTAGCAACAGATGCTTATCTGGCTTATAGTTCTGGAGGCTGAGAAGCCCAACTTTTAGGGGTCACATCGAATAGGGGTCTTAACATTGCATCATAACATGGCAGAAAGGCAAGTGAGCATGTACAAGACAGAGAGAGGGAACTGAACCAAATTAATTCTTTTTATCAGGAACCCATTCTCAGGATAACTAACCCAACTCCTGTAACACCATTAATCTATTAAGAATGACAGAGCCACCATAACTTAGTCAGCTTTTGAAAGTTCCATCTCTTCAAACTCTTAGAAGGGCAAATAAATGTCAATATGCATTTTGGAGGGGATGTTTAAGCCACATCGATAGCCAACCAACATTACAGTATCTAAATGTATAAGGCAAATTTTAAGAAAGAAATAGTAACAGAATTACAGTAGGAGATTTCAATACCTCATTTTCAATAATGGATAGAATATCAGAGAGTTGAGTAACCAGGGTACTCAATGTGATTTTCAATAAGAAATAGGATATTCTACTGGCACTATAGACCAAATGAACCTAACAGATATACACAGAATATATTATGCAACAGGGCAGAATATACATTCTATTGAAACATA
Organism: Dolichotis patagonum; assembly: GCA_004027295.1. Taxonomy (NCBI): domain Eukaryota; kingdom Metazoa; phylum Chordata; class Mammalia; order Rodentia; family Caviidae; genus Dolichotis; species Dolichotis patagonum. Next base: position 18,090 of record PVJX010018787.1, read on the forward strand.
TATGGAACAATCTCCACAATAGATCATATGTTAGATCAACAAAGGAAGTCATATCAAATTTAAGAGGATTCAATTCATATTTAACATCTTTTCTGTCTATAATGGATTGAAATAAGAAATTAATAACAGAAGAAAAATAGGAAAATTCACAAAAACTGGAAACACAAACATGTAATGACCAATGGAACAAAGAGGAAATTTGAAAAGGAAATTAGAAAATGCCTTAAAATAAAAGGAAATTAAAATATTACATACCACAAGGTACAGGATACAGCAAAAATACTATATAGGTTTGTAATACTCAATGAGTACACTGAAAAAAATCTCAAATCAATAATCTAATACTATGCCTTAACAAAACAGAAAAGAACAAACTAAGTTCAACATTAGAAGAGAGGAAATAAAGGTTACAACCCAAATAAGTAAAATCAAGGAAAGGAAAACCAGAAGAACTGAAGTTTTAGCCACTGTGTTCTCTCTCTTATGTGGTGGCTCATCCTCACACTGTGGGGTGTACTTCTTTTCCTACTTTTACTTGGTCCAGACTTGCTCTGCAGAACCTATTTCTTTTCCTACTTTTCATAGAACTTTACTACCATAAGTTTTTTTAAAGAGCAGCCAAATTGAAAAAGCAAAAAGGAGAATATTCAAAATTTAAAAATAAGATATAATTATCTATCCTACATATATAATAATACAACAATTATATGTGTATAGCTACTTACGTATCATCTTTTCCTTTCTTCCTTTTCTTTTTTCCCCATCCCAGTCATTCTTTTTTTTGAGCACTTTCTTTCCCTTGCATTATGACAATATCTATTATACATTTTGGATCTTATTACTCTTTCAGATTTTTTATCATTATTACTATTATTTACCCTAGGGAGACAATACAATATCTATAAATGAGTACAACTACTTCTAAGATAAAAATACGCAATATATTAACTAGTGTTGATTTCTTACTTTTTTAAATTCTGTATTATTTCTATTCTTTTTCTGTTTTGCTTTTTAAACTAAAAAAATCAAATATAAAAGAAGAGACATTATTGGTGAAGTCACAAAATTTTTTAAAAGATTATAAAGCTAGAGGCCGGGGATTTAGCTCAGTGGCTTAAGCGCCTGCCTGGCAAGCGTGAGGTCGTGAGTTCGATCCCCGGTGCCAAAAAAAAAAAGATTATAAAGCTCTACTATAATGCCATGAAGACGGTGATACAGACATTGAAATAGAACAGACAAACTAGAGATAAATTAGTTTTCTAAAAATAGGGATTATAAGAGATGACTACTGTGACAGTTAAGGTTGAGTGTGTTGACTTCATCGGGTTGGGAGCCACTGAGGGGATGAGTGCTGTGCACTTCTCAGTGTTTCTGAGTAGTTCATGGAGGTGTGGTCTTGGGTCTCTGTCTGGTCCCTTGCCCTTTCCTCAGGTGCTTTTCCTCTGCTCCGCCCTCCTGCTGCTGTGAGGTAAAAAGCCTTCCTCCACAGTGCCTTTCCTCTGTGATACTTCAGCTGCAGCCAGCTGACCATAGACTAAATACTCTAAAAACAAAAGTCAAATTAAACCTCTCATCCATTAAGTTGTGCACGTTGTATATTGTGTCTAGCAACAGGTAAGCTGACTAACACAACTATGAATAATTATATGTCAACCAATTGGATAACAAAGAAGAAAAAGATAAGATATCTTGATCTTGGACAGAGCAAGAAAGCACAATGAGAAAGGATAGTTTCTTCAATAATCATTTGGAGGAAAACTAGAAACCTAGCTACAAAAGAAAAAAAGTGAATCATTTTCTATGGCATAAGCAAAAGACAATTAAAATGGATTAAAGATGTAAGCATAAAACTTAAAATGTTTAAATGTCTATGATAAGGATTGGACCTTGGGTACCAACTCACTTCTGCTTTGTTAGTTCACTGTTGAACCATTTGCTTTATCATTTCAAAAATAAAGTGTATTTTTGAAAGAATTGGTTTAAGAATAATACTGTTAAAATAGTCTCATTTTTAAATTAAGTGATTCATTTTAAAATTTGTAATTTCAAAGTTTTGTTGTTGTTAAATGTGAAAGAGTCTAAAATTTATTCAAGAAATATAGGAGGAAATTTTTGTAACATTATTTTAGGCAATGATTTCTTGGTTATGACAATGCACATGCAATAAAAGCAAAAGAGGTAACATCTCAAACTAAAAACTTCTGTAGAGCAAAGAAAATAATGAATAGAGTAAAACGGCTGCCTATTAAGGAGAAAAAATATTTTCAAACCATACACCTGATAGGGTGTTCATATCCACAATGTATAAGAACTCATGCAATTCAGTAACAAAAGATCAAATTGCCCAATTTAAGAATGAGTAGTCACTTCAAAGACACACTAATAATCAGTAAGTACATGCAAAGAGCCTCAGCACCACTAATCATCGGGGAAATAAAAATCATACCACAATGACATATCACTTCACACCTCTTAGAAGGATAATTTTTTTAAAAAATAGTGTTGGAAAAAATGGGAGAAAAGGGAACCATTGTACACAGTAGGTGCCAAGGAAATTGGCACAGTCATTATCAGAAACGGTAAGGAGGTTACTCAAAAAATTAAAAATATAACTGCCATATAACCCAATAATTCCATTCTTGAGTATTTATGCAAAGAAACTAAAATCAAGAACTTGAAAAGATATAGTTTCCCATATTTTTATAACATTGCTAACAATCGCCAAGAGTTCAAAGCAATCTAAATGCCTATTGAGAGATGAAAGGATTAAAGAATACAGACAGATGGCAGTATATAGACACAATGACAATAGAAAATACAGCCACAAAAAGAGGAAATTATATACTAAAACATAAACAAAATTAAATGGCATAATAAATTACAGTAATATAATAGTATATACAGCAGTCATGGAACAATAAATATTGCACAATTTCACTTATATGAAATACATAAAGTAGTCAAACTTCCTGCAGCTAGAAACAGAAGGTGGTTACCAGGAGTTAGGGAAGGAAAAAATGCAATGCTGCTATTCAGTAGTTATAAAGTCTGTTTGCCAAGATGAAACTTTTCTAATGACCAATTATACAGCATTGTCCTTTTAGTTAACAATACTGTAATGTATGCTTAAAATTTATTAAGAGGATAGACCTCATGTTATATGCTTTATACCAAAACAATAATAAAAAATCACACAGTCAGTTTCTAACTACTCTTGTTAAAATGATATTTGTTTCTATGAAATACTTTTGGCATTTTCTTAGGACTCTGTGAGTCAAAAAAAAAAAAAAACAAGATGTTCCTCAAAGTTTCCTACTGATAAGGCTGGCTCAAAATCAAATCTGGGGATTAATAAATGCCTTTTACTTTTCTCTTAATATAGTTGAATGAGTCTTCATTCCCCTATCGCCTATTAGCCTTGGTACCTGCTTGACATTCCCATTTTATTGTTTTAACGGTAAAAACTTTAAGAAATCCCTTCTATCTGTATCTGACATGTTTTTAATTAGTTCATTGCTGTAGCAGCTAGAGTATTTTTCTCCACATTTACTTGAATGTCTGTAGTTTATGGTTTTTGAAAAATCTCTCAAAGAATCATTTTGAGAGTTAATCTCCTACTTACTCTATATTATGTGATTATCCCTTCTCTGACTTTATACATTGAATACCATTACTCTTTCATGCTTTCTGAATCAATTTCAGGGACAACTGTAAGACTTGTGCTAATAGCAAAGTGTCCAAAAATACCTATATTAAAAATAAAACAGAAATGTACTCTTAAAAACTAGATAGTATTGCATTTGCTAGATATAAAGACATAGAGTTTATGAAAACAGTGAAACCACCACCATCACCAGTTTTTCTGGCTCCACTGCTCAGTTCCATTAAAACAAAAACCAGGATTGCAATATGACCCTTATATAATGAATACATTAATACATAAATCACATTTAATAAACAATGGCAGACTATGAATCAAATAACGTAGATGGAAGTTTTCAGGGAGATATGAATGATGCACACTAAGGCACCGAACTGTCCAGTTTTTAAAGTCCTTTTGAACATAAAGTGCCTAGAGAAAGAGATTTATCATAGAAAGTAAATGTTTTCACACAGGAAAACCAAAAATTTCAGACCAGCCTTTCACTGTAAATAAGTGGAGCTTCCAGAGAAGAATCTGAGAAATTCTGCAGTGGTCACAGTAGTAGCATCAGTTATCAGGAGGTTGAGTAAGAGGAAGTGGTGGAAAACATACCAGTCCTTTAGACTGAGAATTGTCACAGTCATTTTTGTTCCTAGAATACAATCCAAATTTATTTTTTCTATGATTAGATAAATATTTCTTGCATGTGACATCAAAATTACAATCCATGAAAAAAAAACTATTAATAAATTGAGAATGTTAAATGACACAGGTACTTTGGAAAACAGTTTGACAACTTTGTAATAACTTAAACATATACAGACCATATGATTCAGCTACCACATTCTATTTGTTATGCAAGATAAATTAAAACATAGATAATCCAAAATCCTTTGCACAAATCTTCATAGCAGTTTAATTTGTAATAGCTCAAAAAACTACCCAAGTAACTCAAATGTTTATCAACAGATATAGACAAGTCTCAGACAAGGTAAGCCTAAGTCATGAGGGTAGGGCCCTGATGTACCTTTGGTCTCAATCACAATCCAAAAGGTAAGTAATTCTATGGTCCCAGTAGCAGTCGTTAGAGTATCTTCAGGATGTGTGGACCTAACTGGATAGCTGATCATAGCATCAACCCAAATACATCCTCCTAATGAAGGGTAAACTAACACCAGACAGTAATATCAGGCCAGTAACTAACTGAAGCTGAGGTGAACTACACTATTCCCACTATACCCATTTCCCATGCTGGGTTTTGTGTGTGTGTGTGTGTGTGTGTGTGTGTATGCATGTGTGAACGAGTGCATGCATGTGTGTGCACAAAAAAGCACTATACTATGGAGATATATATATATATATATATATATTATATATATATAATTTTATAGCACACATTATCCCATAGAACTTTCTGGCATGGACTATTCACTTACTGCCATTCCACTCTCTGCTTCCTATATCACACTGGATATCACATTGTCAGCCTCCTGCAACCCTGACTCCCATCTTAAGAACACTGAGGGATATTAGTCAACAAAATACTAAAAGCCATGACATTACCCACTAAAGATCCCCAAAATAGCATTTGGCAAAACCCAAAAGAGCAAAGGTTATGAAAACAATGTTTTTATTTTTAATAATTTTCTAGTAATGGGTAATATTTATATTACTAATAACTAGAGATTACCAATGCCATTTAAAGGATTTTGAGAGTAATGGGGAAACTATCTAAGATTATCTTGATTTATAACCATTTACAACTACTTTGATTTTGTTTTCTTATTTCTAGATGTGGAAAGTAGAATAAGGATAGATAGCAGAGGAAAAATATGGAACAATTTAACAAGGCTAAAATAAACTTACTATTCTAAAGCAATTACTTTTGAGTTATATTTTGTCATTAGAGCAGATACAAAATAAAATATAGCACAAAGTTAACTGACTTAAATCAAGTAGGTGGAACAGTGGAAATCTTCAAGATATAAAAAAGTCTTGTCCTGACTTGCAAATCAATAAATGAAATACGTCCTTATGGGTAGAACTCATTGAAGGGGCATAAGCTACATAGAATTTAAATAGATTTTCTAATATGTGCAATTTGCAATAAAATAGTCACTAGCCACAATTGACTACTGAGCACTTAAAATGTGACTAGTAAGTTTTTAATTTTATTTCATTTCAATTAATCTAAATTAAAATTTTAAAGTTATTAGAAAATGCCAAAACATATCTTTTGAAAGAACTTGGGCATGTGAATCTACTTTTTCAACTCTTAGCTTTATGAAATTGTAATTCATATCAAGTATTTCTAATGAAATTTTGGCATCCCAAATGTGATATGCTATTCAGCATAAAGTAGGATTTGAGGACATTGTACAAAAAAGAGAAGCTAGAATTGAAGATGGTGGATCAGTAAGCAGCAAAGTAAAGAGCCTTTCTGAGAGAAACAGCTCAGATGCTGGAATAAAACATCCTGGAGGAGACCAGACAGAAGGAAAAGGATCTTCTCAACCTAGGAAGAAACTAAAGGGAAAAAAGAAAAATGTGGATGGAAGGCTGTGGCCAGACACACTCTCACCAGAGCTGATCCCCTTGTGTACAAAAAGCTGCTGGAATCCAAAGATCCACGGTCACAGTAAAGTTGGGGGTTGCCGAGCCCAAGGGCCTCAGCGACAGGACATGGTCATGGAGGGAAGCAATGGAGCGGAGAATAGCACCAGCTCAGAGATCCACACTGGCTCATGGTGAGTGAGAGGAACTCAGTCCTCATGCTGGAGGGGGCGATTGGCCGGGTGACATTTTGGAGTCCTGCAGGATAAGCCCAGAACCAGAACTTCAGTGGCTTCAGTCATCTACTCCTAGCACAGAGCAGATTGGTGAGAATTGCTTGGATTCAGTTCTGCCCCAATAGCCAAAGACAAGGTCTCCGTGAAGCTAGCCCTAACCGACCCCATCCACACAGCACACACTAACTTGGTGAAGACTACCAGTGGTTGACCAGCTCAGAAGGGAAAGGCCAGACTGTCCTACCCCTGCTTGTACTTCAGGGGTCATCAGCAGACTGGGGAGAGCAGCAATTCCTAACCAGCATGCTTCAGAGTAATTGCAGCCAATACAGGAAGTGTCGGGGACCCCCAAAATCCACTTCTCTGGAAGAAACCAGAAACATGACAAGAGAAAGAAACAAAAGGAAGTCTCCAGCCCCCAACCCAAACAGTACTAACCCAGGAGAGGTAAACACAGAAGAGATCGGGGGTTGCACACCTGTGGTGTCTGAAAAAGTAGCATCTGACGTAAAGAATTATCTTCATGACATTATAACTCAAAATAGAAATTCTAATACAAGTAAAGGAAGATAAAAAAACAATAAAAGAAATGCTAAGTACCTCTCAAGAAGACACAGATGGAAGAATGGAGGGGCATAGAAAAAGGAGAGAAACCTTTGATGAAGAATATAAAACAAATCTAGAATACATGAAATAGATTCAAAGAGATTACCAGAAATTAAAAATTCCATTGAAAGCTGGCAAAACTACTTGAAAGAAACTAAAGATAGACTATAAAACCTTGAAGACAAGTTTGCAATGTGTGATTGTGAAAGGAAAGATCTCTTAAAAATAGCAAGGAACCAGGAAGTAACCATACAAAGGCTAGAAGATGACAAGAGGTTCTATAACTTAAGAATAAAACATTAAGTGAAGACACAGGGATAAACATAAATGAAATACAAAGGCTATTTACAGAAATAATTAAAGAAAACTTCCCAAGCATAGGAAAAGGAAATGATATTCAGATATATGAGGCAAACAGAACTCCAGCCAGCTATAACCAATATAGATCTGCACCCAGACATATAATAATTGAGATCCAAGAAATTCAACACAAGAACAGAATATTAAAAGATGTAAGAGAAAAGAAACATATCACCTATAAAGGAAAACCCATCAGAATCACAACAGACTTCTCAACACAAACCATCAAATCAAGAAGAGCTTGGAGTGAAGTATTCCAAGCCCTGAAAGAAAATAATCTCCAACCGAGATTGATGCATCCTGCAAAAATATCTCTCAAAATTAATGGAGAAACAAAAGGCTTCCATGACAAACAGGAACTTGGGGAGTTTGTGACCATCAATCCAACCCTACAAAAAATACTGAAGAATATTCTAGAGAGAGAGAAAAAAAGACCATGGTTTCAAGAATAGAGATGGAGGGGGCTCACTGAATGAGGAAGACAGTGGAATGAAAGGGAAACCAACAGCCAAAAAATAGCATGGCAGAGATGAGGCAGAGAAAGTTGGCCATAATTGCTAACATGGATGGCCTCGATACACTAATAAAAAAAAAACACAGGCAGAGTGGATCAGGAGATAGGGTCCATCAAGATGCTCTATGTAAGAAATATATTTAACCTGAAAGAGGGTTTATGGACTGAAAGTCAAAGATGAGAAAATAATGCTCTATGTGACAAGGAACCAGAAAAAAGTGGAAGTAGCTAGCCCATCAGTTGCAGATTGGTTGCAAAGCAATAAAACTCTTATACAATGGAGAACTACTCAGCTATAAGGAAGGAAAATCTTGAGGCTCTTGTAGGTAAATAGATACAACTTGAGACCAAGCTCAGGAGTAAAAATGTTCAGAACCACTTAGGTAAACAGTGGGTTGCCTCCCTAATCTAAATACTGAAGGAGTTAGTGGGATACAAAATGTACAATGCACTCTGGGAAAGTGAAAGGGGAGGAACTGTCTGAATAGGGAAGGCAGAGGACATTGGTAATCCTGTATCATGATTTGAAACCCATATTGCTTTCATCCCTCTGTTTAGTTTGGTTATATTCTGTTCCAGTTTGTCTACTTGTACTAGATTTGAAGGCATAGAAAGCTATTCCAAAGATAGCAGGATATACTATGGTAACCATTTTTAATTTCTATTAACTGAATCTAAAACCCTTTATTGCTTTCACTGTCTTGTTTTCGCTGATTTTATGATTCTGGTTGGTTAGATCGCTGTCTTGTCTTGACTGCTTTTATTCGAATCTGTTATGTTTGATAGTATCAAGTCTGAGAGTATAGACAACTGCTCTGAAGACAATAAGCTTCACTATGATACCCATTCTGGTTTGACTATTACCTTCTTTTGAAGTCCTATAACATCTCCAATGTTTTATTTTTATTGATTTTGTTCCATACTGCTATGTTCAATTTTATTGTACCTGATGATATGGGCAATTCTATAGAAGATAACAAGAGACATCATGGTAACCATCATAGATTACCTCGTATTATGGTTTTAAACCATGTACAATGTCCATCCTTTTGATTTGAATGACCCTATTTTGTTTTGTTTTCTTTTTTCTCATTTGGTTTTATTCCTTTCAAAATATAAAAAAGTCATAATAAGAGAAACTGCAAAGTATCTCAATAATTTTGTGTTGATTATATGTTAAAATGATAATGAGTTTAAATACATCTGTATTTAAATTGCTCATGTTACATGTGTATTGAGTGGCATGAACTCAAAGCATAGTGACATTATTAACTTGGCATTCATTTTGATATTTTTCACAGTGTCATGGACATAACTGATCCTTACCAAATATAGGTTGTCTAAATGAAACTTGTCATGTGTTAGGAAAAGTATGCCTAACTATGCTTTCCAAAAAATTAATTCAAAATGAGTTTATAGGTCCAAGGATTTAGCTCAGCGGCTTAAGTGCCTGCCTGGCAAGTGTGAGGTTGTGAGTTTGATCCCTGGTACCAAAAACAAAAAAACAAAAAACTGAGTTTATGTTTCAACAGAAACATGATTTTAGAGAAACTTCTGGCAATAAGAAAAATGGAGGGATTTTTTTTCTCCTCTTCTTCAGAGAATCTACAAACTAGTTGACAGGGAGTAAATCAAACCATCACATCCTACAAAATCCATACAATGCTTTCAAATGTCTACCGTACTAATACCACTTTCAACTGGGGTTTTTCTCACCTATCTCATGGCTACAAACCACAATTAGCAAAGTTCCAAGATATTTTCCAGTAACTCAAAGAACTAAGAGAAACATAATTATCTAGATGAAATATGTTAAAAGATAAGGGAAGTTTTACTGGCATTACACAAAAATAAGTTCTATGCTTGCTTTGCCATATATAGATTAATGAAAAGTTATTCTTCACTTTCTTTCCCCTTCATTTTCACAATATGTATTTTGGATCCTATTTACTCTTTTTTTATTTACACTATGGAGACAATATGATATTTACACATGCAAGTGTGATTTATTTCACTTATGAGTATGGTCTTTACTTGCATCCATTTACCTATAAAAGCCTCAAGTTTATCCTTCTTTAGAGCTGAGTAATACTTCATTATATAAAAATACCACATCTTTTTTTACATTCCACAGTGGATGGGCATTTGTGCTGTTTCCAAGGTTTAACTATTACAAATTGCGCTGCTATCAACATGGGTGCACTTATATTGCTGCGGTATGATGTTTTCAATTCTTCTGGGAAAATATCTAGTAGGGGAATATCTGGATTGAATGGGATCTCCAATCCTAGTTTTTTGAGAAACCTCCACATGGATTTCCAAGTGGTTGTACCAATCTACACTCCCATCAACAATGGAGAAGAGTTCCTCTTTCTCCATAGCCTCACTAACATTTCTTATTGGTTGATTTCATGATTCTGGTCATTTTTTCTGGAGTGAGATGGAATCTCAGTGTTGTTTTAATTTTCATTTCTGAAATGACCAGTGATGTTGAACATTTCTTCATATATTTATTTGCCACTTGTATTTCTTCATCTGAAAGTGCGTGTTCATCTCAGATGCCCATTTTTGGATTTGGCCTTTGAATCTGGGGGACAGGGGCTGATGTTTTTTAATTCTTTATATGTCCTAGATATAAGTCCTTTGTCTGAAGGACATGGCTAAAACTTTTTTTCACATTCTGTGGGTTTTCTTTTGACTCTATTGATGATGTACAAAAAGTTTTTAATAAGATGAGATCCCAGTTGTTGATTCTTTGAAGTACATCCCATGCAGTTTGTGTTTTATCCGTGAACTTTTTGCAAGATTTTTATCTATCTTGTCTTCCAGTAAATTAGTGCTTCTGTTTTAATATTTAGATTTTTGATTCATTTTGACTTTAGTTAAGTGCATGGTGATAGACATGGGTGTAGTTTTTGTCTTTTGCATGTGGAAAGCCATTTCCTCATCCATGAATTGAGATTAATAAAAGTAACTATGTAGTAAGAAAAGAGTGGGTTGAGCTACTTTGTACTTGAAACCTGATGGGAATTTATTACATAGTGGCTGGATGCTGCTGATCATTACCATTATTGCTATTGTAACAGCAAATTCTAGTAAATTCTAAATCCATTTTAAATAATCTTCCTTTTTTTAGTTCTTCCTTTTTCTAATGGAAATCTCATTTATCGTTAGTTTCTTACTTGTCGTGTGTGAAATCAAGCAAGTTTTGGCACAAAAAGGCACTAAGTACAAAGAGGACTAAAGAGAATTTCATAATCTAATGTGTTTCAATAATAAACATAAATGTTTTGTTGTAAGGTATGAAATAATTAATGTGGTACCTCAGTTACAGCCATCTGTGGTCCTTAGATTCTCTAGGAATGACTGAGACAAGAGTGTGTAGTGTCATCCTATGTAAACACAGTTGATCTTTGTATGTAAAAATATATCTGTCTCCCCAAATATATCTATCACTCTCCACTCAAATGGAAAATGACAAAGGGTCAGAGCAGTATGAAAGGTTAGAAAGTTCCAAATTCATGTCTTGCATCACATTTTCTATCTTAACAAACATTTCTTGAATATATGTAAGTCTCTAAAAGAGGATAGTTAGATGTGGTCCCTCATACCAAAAAGCTCATTTTATCTGAAAAGTGCTATGTAGTCAGAGTTTACTAATACCACTTTAAATATATGTAAAATCCCTTCAAATAAAGATAAAATTATTTTTATGCTTTCCACCATGTTGGTTAATCCATCTCATGCCACTACATCCCTAATTAGTGAAGATACTTGAAAATTAAATTTCTTTTTGAAGAAGAGAATAGCCAGTTGGTGCACCAAGTGAAAAATGGAGTATGTTCATATTGTAATCTTAATGCTCACTTTAAGGCTAAAGTGAACAAAAAAAAAATATCACTTTATCTCTCTGCCTGGAGGCTGGGCACAGCTCCACCATACCACAGCAAATGGGTCTCACTGCTTAAAGTCATCTAGATTGAAATTCTATGCCAACATGTATTTGTCCATTTCTGAGGGGTAAGATTACATGTTAATTTTCCATATCTGAAAATATTTCATCTTTACTCACTCAAAAATCACACAGTAATTTATAAAGAACTTTTCCAATTGAATATATAAAAGAAAAAATTTTAGGAGTCTTAGTCACTGTAGAACTAGCTATAAATTTTTAATTTGGATGGAAAGCTATAAGAATGCAGTAAGGGCCTTTCCTGTTTTAAGGCTAAGTAAAACAAACATTATTTTAACCTTTGTTATGTTTCTGGCTTGCAGTTACTCCACCATTTTACTGGACTTTCTCTCGCATTGCCCAATGTTGGGCGTTTGTACTTTTCCTCCTACATCTGGTTTTTCTCAAACTCTTAAATTTCTGCACTTTCTGTGTAATTATCATATTCTTTCTCTACTTTTCTCCCTGCTGTATTGCTTTTTTTTGTGATATATTGCACTGCATTTTTACATTTTTATTTTTATTGACTTTTGTAGAGTACTCTGTCCTTTTTTTTCTCCCCATCTTATATTTTTATCTCCATCACTCCTGTCGTGGTAAATTCAAGTCTCATACCACTTTGAAATATAACTATAATGCTGAAACTCTTCACTAACATAATCAAGCCTTGCCTCTCTGTCAGTTTATCAAATAGCTATATAATTTGGCTCATTAAGAATTACTAAAATTTTATCATTCTACATTTCCATTCTCTTGTTTCTCTATACTTGAGGAGAAAATAGAATTAACACCCACTTCAATAAAAGATTGTTTTCAGTCAGATAAAATTTTCCTTCCACTTTAAAATCTATTATGTGATTTTTGTGGTATTTTATAATTTTTGATTCAGGAAAAATATGGCCCTTGATTGCTATGGCAGCATTGTCAGCAATATATTGTGGTTCAGTGGTTCCAAGGGACCAATTAGTCACTTAGGAACAGCATGAGGATTTCAGCCCAATTAATCTTATCTACCTTCTAACTAGAGTTTCATGTCTAACATGCCTCTTACTCTCATAAATGGCTCAATTGTACAAATGTTTTAACCATATTGAGGATTATCTCAACTCCTTTAAATTAATAGTGTCTTGTTATAATTGATATGAATTGTTGTGACAAAAAAAATGACACCCTTCCAAAAACAATAAATAAATAAAAACAACATTCATATCTTAACCCCTGGAACCTGGGAATAAGTTACTTTATATGGTAAATTAAGATTGCAAGTGGAATTAAATTTGCTAATTAACTGACCATAAAATAGAATAATGACCCTGAATTCTTCAAGGAGGACCAGTATATTCACAAGGGCCCTTGAAGGAGGCAAGAAGAGAGAAACAGAAGAGTCAAAATCTGACTTGAAATGAGAAAGAGTCGATGTGCCATTGCTGGTTTAACAAGAGATAAAGAGAATTGGGGATGTAGCTCAGTGGTATGCTTACCTAGCATACAGCAGACTGGGGGCTCCACCATCCTCAGCACCAAAAAACAAAAAAGGAGGAAAAGGGACCATGGCTCAGGGGTACAGGTGGTCTCTGGGAGCTGAGAAAAGCAAAGCAAGGAAACAAATTCTCTGCCAGAGGTTCCAGAAGAAATATAATTCTACAATCCGCTGATACCATAATTTTAGCTCAGCAAAAGCCATTTCAATCTTCTGATCTCCAGAACTAAAATATAAAATATTTGTGTTTTTTTAAGCCACTAAATATGTGATGGCTTGTGACAGTGGAAACAGAGCACTAATAATATAATACACACTATAAATAGAATCATTACTGGCTTTTTAAATGTATGTTAAAAAGATCAAGTCATAAACATTTTTAAAAACATGTTATACATATAAAAGGACATTTTGAGAACTGAAAGATGAAAGTAGCAAGAAAACATGGCTTCCTCTTGATAGTTACAGTATAGATTGTAAAGAAGGAATATTCCTATGCTTATCATGATTAATTGTTCTAGATTAATAATCGTTTGGGAGAAAATAGAAATATTTAAATTGATTTGTCTATAACTGATTAGTTTTCATTTCACTGAATCATGCTGATAAGGATGTAAAGTTGTTTTGTGTTTCTTTTATCAGAGCTACATTTTGAAAAAAAAACAGGATGACAAGTTTTGGCTATATACTTATGAGCACTTAAACTTGGGCAATGTCTAAACTATGGCATTTATGGTTGTTTTTCTTTAACTTACTCTTAAGATATTCAATTGAGATATTTTATTAAATAATTTATATATTTAGATAATTTAGATATTTTAAGATATTTAATTTATATTCTTTAATTTAGATATTTTTAAGATATTTAAAATCCAAATGGACTCTTCTTTTTTTAGTCTGTTCTTAAATTTTGATGGATTATTTCTTACAGCAAAACTTATACTTAAAAATCTTTAAAAAATATTTTGAACCTTATCTATGGTGTCTGAATAGCACTATTATATAAAGAAATGTTGTCACAAACATTGAACTTTCTAAATAATTATTATGCTTATATTTCATATAAATGCTTAAAGTTACCTCGATAGTCTCTTACCTAATTTTTTCTGATATCCTTTTGCATATGAATATTTTAATCCTAAATAAAACTTGAGTTTCTGACATTTCAGACCAGTTTCTACACAGCAAAACTTTTAAAATTAAGTTTGTAATAATCTGGATATATGTGAATAAAGTTTTAAAATCTTGCTATGCAAAGTTTCTGACAAAACTATTTGAATGTTGAAACTATTTGAATGTATAGCTACTTTTCTACTTTTTCCTGTAGAGGATAAACATTTATATTTTCTATATGAATGATTTTATATATGAGTGACTTAACCCCTTGTACTTTACTGTACCATACAAGATTATTTAAGATTCCACGATGTTGTGACTGTAAAATGTGCTTAAGTGTATGCTAAGAAAGGTGAACACTAGAAAAACTTTACAACAGCTTCTTACCATGGACAAGTTGAAAATTCATGCTTAAAATGACAACTCTCCAAAGTTAATTACCAATAACTAGAAGTCAGTGGGAAATGACATATCACGGGTATGAGTAACTCTCTTAAAATACCTCCTCCTTTTGATCCAATTCTCTGTTACAATTCCAAGTCTTTCACACATTTTATGTTTCTGAAATATGATTTTCCTATTAAATCTTATATCATTTAAAAGGCCAAAGGTCCTAGAGAAGAAATGATTCGAGCCAGGCCACAAATTTCCAAAGATCTCTACCGTAAAAAAGAAAAAAACCCTGCAACATATATTCTCTTCATTTTGTCTCTCCATTCCAATCTTGCATCTTCTCAGAAGTCTACAACCCTACCAGAATGTGCCATAAGCTAGTTGGAGGAGCCCTAGCAGTGCATTCACCTGGGAGAGTCCCCATACTGGATGACCAGGCCCCAAATCTTCATCTTGTTCACAGTTTTCACATATTGTATATTATCTTTCTGATTCATCTTAACATTTTATTTCTCTACTGAAGACATACCAGCAGTGACCCTCACTTACTAATCATTTGAATAAGTTTCTAAAAGCAAAAATAGAATAGCATTGCCCTTTAAAATGTATTAGAGCTATACTTGAACTTCTGGTTCTCCTTTAAAATTTGCTCTCTGTATTGCAGACTCATGTTGCTTTAGAATCCTACATGATTTCTTTTCCTTAAAAAAGCAAAATAATGTCCCTTGGCAGACTAGTTTGTTGTGTAAACTTGCCACTGAGCCATTTTGCATCTCATTACAATACACAGCCTGATTTGCCAGTGACTAATTACAACCATCATTGACTTACTCTATTCTCATAACATCCTAATAATAAAACAAGGAGTCTGATGGAATCCATCACTATATGGAATTCATTATGATAGAAGTGGATATCACATTGTTACCCTCCTCAATTCACATGTATGCATTTTTTCCTCCAGATTTTCACGCCTGAAATAAATTTACTGGAATCTCGGCCTCTACTATATGTTAAGCCTATAATTCAAAAACAGCCAGCCCAAGGACATAATGTTCCATCTTTACAATCAAATACAGATTTCCCATTAAAAGTAAAATGCACTATTTCAAAAGATTTAATAGTATGGTCCTTTAAAAATAATTCCAGATGGCTAAATTTTAAGACTGAAAATATCCCACTACAAGAAATATTTTTGCTTTATTGTGATTTGTACGAATTTTGATCACTACAAGTCTTACCCTTTAATGGTTTCTTTTCAAAAATCACCTTTAAGAGCTTTACTAGATTTTCCTATATTATTTATTCTGGTTCTACTTGTACCTATTCAAAATAGCTTCATTCTTACATTGACACATTTTCAGTGAGATTGTGCAAGACATGTTGATACTTTCCTGCTCTATTTTGTTATTTTTTGTATCAACTTGGCCATCTTGTCTCACTCACTTACAACCCCACCCTCTTTTCTTTGAAGTCTCTGTCTTCTTAAATTAAGAATAAACTTCATTAAGCCTAATGGCTTATTACATCAAAAGGAAAAAGAAACTCAAGCACAACAGTGATTAAGTACATAGTATGTACAAAATAAGCAACACTGAGCAAATATTACCCAGTAATCTATAGAGAGTTGTATGTACCACAGCAACAAAGTTTCTGTATCCTTACAACATATTTCATAACAAGTGTGTCCAAGTAGGATTTGAGCACCATTTAAACTTGCTGTTTCCCATGATTTTCACATTACTAAATAGAGTTGAAGGTCTTGGCCACAGTTTCTACAGATTTAAGTCACATGACCAACATGGCTAAAGTCTTTTGCCACTAGATGGCTCTGTTTTAATTAGTAGTCTTTTAATTAACAGACTCTTTGAATTAACACTGTATGCCCCACTGTAAAAGACACAATGTAAACATAGGCAATGATGACTAAAATTTCAAGGAAAGAAAGATTCATAATGCAATATACTTTTATATTTTTCACAACACACATTTTTTAATTATCCTTCTGAAATAACTAACACATACATTGAAATGATAGAAGTAAAAAGTGAAATATAACTGTCTTTAGCATGCATTGTCACCTAAATGTAGTAAATTTTTCATCACAGTGACATTCCATGTCAGAGTTCATTTTGAAGTATAATTAGAGCACTCTCTTGCATTGACTGCCCCTGGTTTACGGCTTCATGTTGCCTCCTATGTTTGGGATGCTGTTTTCCATCATCCTAGGACATCTGATTCACCAAACTTCATTCTCTTTTTCTTCTGCAAACTATTCGTTTCTTCTGTCTAGGGTAGGATACCAGTCAGCATGGTTTCCTCTGTTAGATATTTCTTGTTAAACAAACTATAGAAGTTTTGGGCACTTTTATATACCTATGGTTAATATAACCTTTTGTAAACAGAAAAACTTCATTTTTTCCTACTGCATGCTAAATGATTTTTGTTTTTAATCCCAGTGAGCTGAAACCAACTTGACGTTGTGGACATACACAATCTTCAGAATCATATGTCCTCTTGTGACACATTGTAGATACTAAAAAATTTTGTTATGCTTGCATTATCTCCTAGAATTTGTGAAATAAATCATTAGCTGAACCTTCTAGAATTTTAAAATAAATAATAACTTTAAACAGTCTTAGATATTTGCATTTAATGAGTGATTCCACAATATTGACATTTTAAGCCCTTCTAATGAATCTAAGAATCTAATTTGAATTTGAATTTGAATCTAAGAATCTAAGAATCTAATTTGATTCTAATGAATCAAATCTAAGACTGAGTGCCCTAAAAATATCATCCTAGGGACACACTGTAAACTACACACTCTTCACAAAATGCCTCCATTTCTTGAGCTATCACACTGCAGTGGCCTCTGAACTGACTGTTAGGGACAAATTGAGAGGTCCATTATATGGTACCATTTACCATGAATATCTTTAGTAGGGGTTTGA
>PVJX010018788.1:0-35896 GCA_004027295.1 Dolichotis patagonum
AATATATTTACACTTGTGTGGTTTATTTCACTTATGAAGATGGTCTCAAATTGCATCCATTTACCTATGAAGTCTCTAGTTTATCCTTCTTTTCAGCTGAGTAGTACTCCACTGGATAAAAATACTACATCTTTTTTATCCATTCCTCAGTGGATAGGCATTTGGGTTGTTTCCAAGATCTGTTACAAACTGCACTGCTATAAACATGGGTGCACATATATCATTCAGCCCTGTTCCTTCCAGTCACCTCCACATCCTGGTAAACTCCTTTGAAGGTGCGTGGCTGCTGCAGAAGGCTGTGCTTGGTGGAGAACTTGGTATCTGAGCCAGAGCTGAGGAGGAGGAGGGCTGCAATCAGATAGCATTGTGCCTGTCTTCGGGCTCCTGAGGCTGGTGGGGCTGGGACACTGAGAGGGAACATAATGGGGCAGCCACGGGGCAGGGGACCTTCAGTACTGACTGTCGGATCAAATGCAGTCTCTCGAGGAAGCTGCACCCTCAGGGTTCGTTCTGAGCCTGCAGCTGCCCTGTGCCCCATCATGATGTCAGGGTGCCAGCACTTTGCAGTTGGAGACCCGGCGCCCCCATTCTCTGCTGACTCCGCTATCTCTGTGTTCTGACCTTCAGCAGATTCAGAGCGCCATCACGGGCACCCTCAGCTCGCAAGGACTCGTGGTGCCAGCATCCGCCCTGCAACAGGGAAACGTCACCATGGCGACAGTGGCAGGTATGTGCAGAGGGGTTCCCGACGCTTCCTCCATGAGCACCGCAGGAATGGTCCATCTGTATTTGGGCAAGTATAGAAACATAATTTTCTAAGTTTAGTTGTTCTACATTTCACAGTATTTTAATTAATGCCGGTTTCTAATAGTACTTGAATCCACGATCTTTTCCCCCACTAGAATCAGGTCCTAGAATCCAAGGTCTTTGTTCATTCTTACCAAATACATTATTCAAATGTTTTTCCTATCAGAAGTACATTTTTTGGAAAGAAAACAGGTTTTGTGTAGGAGTTAAAAACATATAGCAGAGCCAGGAGTGATGGCACGTACCTGTAATCCCAGCACTTGGGGGCTGAGGCAGCAGGATCGCTGCAAGTTCAAGGCCAGCCTGAGCTACATGGTGAGCTCAAGGCCAGCCTGAACTGCACAGGAAGCCCTGTCTAAAAAAAAAAAAAATAGATAAAGCAGATGGAACAAGGCATGCAGAAGGCAAAGAGTCACACTAAAATGTCATAGTGCAGCTAAAGGAAGCCTCATGAAACAAGAAAGCACAGTTGATGAAAAGGTGTAACCAGGGCCTGGGACATAGCTCAGTGCCATAGCACCTGCCTGGGAAGCCTGAGGTTGTGAGTTGGATTCCTGGTACCACAGCAAATCGAAAGTATAACCAAAACAAAAATAGTTGTTATTTGATACCTTTGGCAAAATCTTTAACATGTGATGATTGTGGGGTAGGTTGGTTTGGTATGGTTTTTTTTTTTGTTGTTGTTGTTGTTTTTGGTACTGGGGATCGAGCTTACGACCTTGCACTTGCCAAGCAGGCGCTTATGCCAGTGAGCTAAATCTGCAGCGCATTTGTTTGGTTTTTTGAGATAAGGTTTCATTATGTAGCCCAGATTGGCCTCAAACTTGCAGTGATCTTCCTGCCTCAGCCTCCTGAGTGCTGGGATATCAGGTGTGTACCACCATACCCAGCAGCATGTACTGATTGTAGGAAAAAGTAAAAACCAGAGGCCAGCAAAGAGAAGGGAATGGCCAAGTCCCCCGGAAGCCAGCTGGGCTGTAAGGACCCTAGCCTGGCAGTCCAGCGAATCTGCGGTCATTTATAGTGAGTGACAGGTGATGGACTGGAAAAGATTTAAAAGCTCATTAGAGATTTTATTCCTTCCACAAGTGCATCAAGAAAAATGGTTTTAAATCACTAGGACTTAAAAGTGGCTTAAGTCGTCTTCTCCCTTTCGAGGTGGCACCGTGTACCAGCCTGTCACAGTCGTCACTCCGCAAGGCCAAGTGGTCACCCAGGCGTTATCTCCCGGGACAATCAGGATCCAGAATTCGCAGGTGCGTGTGTGCTCCCGAACAGTGTGGGCTGCTGCCGGGCGCTGCAGCCGCTGTGTGACGGCCACCTGTGCGTTGGAGCCAGCTCTGGTTCGTCCGGTTGTCGGTCTTTCTTCTTGCTGTCGGCCTCCCTCACTGTAGAACATGTACAAAGTCTGGGAAAGTTGTAAGAGCAGGAGAGGCACTTGCATGGCGCGACTGCTCCAACTGCGGGGTAGCCCCACCTCCAGTGCACTCCTGGCCCCGCGTGGGCCTGTGGGACATCCGGGCCCTTCCTGCGGCACAGAGCCCAGAGAGGCTGAGGGGGTTCCAGGCCGCACCTCGCCTTTCCCTTTGTCCCGAGCCAGGAGGCCGCAGCACAGGCAGCAGGAAGGAGCAGAGGGACCTGCTGCTCACGCAGTGAGGGTGAGGAGGTCAGGAGGAAGGGGGCGGGCCAGGGGGAGACCCTGGGCTGTGCTCCCTCAGGGCCTTCATGGGGAAGCAAGGAGGCTGGATGGACCTGGGCGCCTCCTGGTGGTGGGAATTCAGGAGTGCACACATTCTGCTGTGAGCTAGGCCTGCGTCAGAAAGCCCGGCTTCAGGGGTCACTGTAAGGGCTCTGAGTTGTTCTTCCTATTAGATCAGACGTTTCCAGGTCTGCACGGAGAACTCCAGGTGCCCAGCATGAAGGGTGTAGGTGTCTTGCTAGATTCAGAGGTGCCTCCAAGCAGCCGTTCAGTGGGTGGGGGACCTCACTGTCCAGGCCCAGGCGTGCATAGGAGAAGAGGTAGCAGGATCCTGCCTACAGAGCCCCCATCCCACCCCGTTCTTGGGCAGCCTCCTTTGCCTATGGGGCTCCATTTAGACTAACGAGAAAGCCAGGTCTGGTGGAAGGACAGTTTCCTGGTGTCAAATTATGCTCTTGGAGAGGAAAATACTTTGAAGTCAAATGCCTTACGAATATCGTAGGAGTTCCCGTCTTGTTCAGGAGGACCAGTTTTTGACTGGGAATATGGCTTAGTGGTAGAGTGCTTGCCTAGCATGTGCAGGCCCTGGGAGCGTTCCACTTACCCGAGTGTTTTTAAAAACAAAGGTTGAAGCCAGGTGTGATGGCTCATACCTGTAACCCCAGCTGCATCGGAGGAAGAGGCAGAAGGGTTGCAGTTTCAAGACTAACATAGCAAACATATTGTCTCAAAATAAAAGAGTATAAAAAGAAAGGAGGGTGGAGCTCATTGTTAGAGTGCTTGTATGGCATGTGTAAGGTTCAGGCCCTCAGCACTGTTTAAAATATGCACAGATTCCACTAACAAAATATAATGCTGGGCATGGTGGTGCCTGTAATCCCAGCACTCAGGAGGCTGAGGCAGAAGGATCACTGTGAGTTTGAGGGCATCCCAGCTACACAGTAAGTTCAAGGCCAGCCTGAACTGCGTAGTGTGTTAAAGGCCAGGCTGAACTCTATAGTGAGACCTTGCCTCAACAAGCAAACAACAAACAAAACGACACCCACTTCAGCAGTTCTCGGAACTAATAGATGTCTGGAAGCTCACGGCCACCGCCCTTGGCTCCTCTTGTAATTTGAGAGGCCAAAGGGAACTTGTGTCACTCTCATGTTTTTAAATTTAGTATTAAAATATTTGTGCAAGGTTTTCTTTTCCTGATGAGTACGCTGTTTGGCAGGCTCTGTGTATATCATACACATATATGTGCACACACATGTACACATGCGTGATTCTGTGACAGCTGTCTGGGCTGTTGTGGGCTGTTTTCTTTGGGGCCAAAGTTTGGGCTCATGTGTTGGGATAGTTGAGGTACCTTCCCAGCGAGGGGTAGTGTGTTTTGTGTCAGAAACTTTCAGTGGTTTTGTCAAGGAAGTCAGTGACAACAGCCAGGGATTTCCCGGGAGGCCAGTCCTGGTGGCGGAAGTAGCAGCTGCTTGGGTGGCAGTCATAGATAAGCCTGTGACCTTCTCACACCACTGTCCACTGCCTGTCACACGGAGCTTCCTGCCTGGCCTGCGCTTGTCCCAGTGCAGGGCTGGTGTGCTCTGCTTGTGTGAGGTACTGGCGGTAGGTGTCAGTTTCCCGGGAGGGAGCCAGTCACTGGGACATGCCAGCCCGTTCACACACGGCCGGAGCAGCCAGAGCTGGGCACTGTCTTCCCAGGGCTTCTTCCTTGCTATACTTAATTATGCTGCCCGGGCAAACACATTGCAAACATGTTTTTGGCGTGGTGCAGCTGCACGCACCCATCACACTCGGGGTACTAAGGTGGAGGACTGGAAGTTCAGGGCCAGCCTGTGCAGTGTCTAGGTCCTGTGTCCCTCTGCCACTGCTGAGCAGCACCCCCGCCCGGGTTCAGTTATCACGCCAGAGGTCCGAGAAGCCCAGGGAAGCGCTTGCTCAGGTTTAACACGTTCCTGCTGGCTTGAGCCACCAGCTGTGCGTGGGTGATGGTCCCATTGGGCACCTGTGCCAGTGTGTGGGGCTGTGTCGTGCTTCCCGGCAGGGTTGGTCACCCACCCACCGCCAGAGGCCCGAAGCTGCCTGGAAGTGAGACATCCGAGTTACAGCCCTGTCGTGGACGTGTTGAACCATTCGTTGTCACGCTGTCACAAAAGACACAGGTGAAAAGTCACCTGGTGATCCTCCTCCTCCAGTCTCCCATGTACTGGGGTTATAGGTGTGCACTGCTGCATGTCCCATGGGGTTTCTGGAGGCTTCCTTATAGGGCGCAGCGGGGCCACTGGCCACTGGTGATCAGTGCACTCTCCCCTCCTTTCCCCCGGACTCTGGGACTGACAGTCCCAGCCCTCTACTCCTGCTGGGTCCTTCCTGCCACCGGCCCCGTCGCACGTCCAGAAGAATCTCACTCAGCACTGCCAGGCAGTGGGGGTGGAGACTGGCATGTGTTTTGCGGCGTCACACAGGTCCTCCAAATTCCATGGGTCTGCAGAGGTCCCAGTGCGTCCACCGGTACTGGGCACTGGCCATTCCTCAGGATTTCCTTGGTCACCCTGTCCATCTGCAGCCATGGGCCACAGTGACATTGTGCGTTCCCCTGTCTGACTGTGCTTTCCCCTGTGCAAAAGCTCCAGCTGCAGCTGAATCAGGACCTCGGCCTCCTGCACCAGGATGACGGCTCGTCCAAGAACAAGCGGGGTGTGCTGCCCAAGCACGCCACCAACGTCATGCGCTCCTGGCTCTTCCAGCACATAGGGGTAAGCGCTGGGGGATGCCCGAGCGCCCTCTGAGGTGCCTCTTCCCTGGCTGAGGTGGCATGGAAGATTCCCTTACGTACGTGAGAGGCCCAGTTCCCAGTCTCACTGTTTTGTTGAGTGTCACAGTGGCTGCGTGTGGGGCAGAGGAGCATGGGGCTCAGTTACTTTTCTTGTTGCTGTGACAGAATAGCCCACACCCAAAGTTAAAGGAAGAAAAGGTTTTAGCTCACAGCTTGTAGAAGTTTTAGCTTGTGCCAAGGTAGGTTGGCAGGTAGAGGGGCGTCGCAGAGGAGAAACGGTCCACGGCAGACGGGCTAGAGGATGACCGAGCACCGAGCACCGCACAGCAGCAGGCCTGCCAACCCCTCTTGTCCCACCCAGGCTCTGCGCCCTGTGATTGGTGCCGCCTGTTCCCAGGGTAGGACACCCTTAGCGTCGCACTCTCAGTCTGCGTTCACGCCCCCCAGTGCAGCCACCATCAAGGCTCTAGGGGGGCATCTGGCTGCGAGCCGGGCCTGTAATGGGTTGGGCCAGGGTGTTCATGGGCCAAGGGCTGGGGACCCTCGCACTTGGCACGGGCCTGGAAGGGGGTGAGGCTAGAGGCAGAGGGCTGGAATTGGGGTGCGGGTGGAGGGAAGGCATGTAGCTTGGCTGCTGGGGGCTAGGTATGCATCTCCATTGGTGCTGCCAGGGCCGAGGGAGCCCCTTTGCCCTGGCCCTGGACAAGGGGGGGAGCCCAGTGAAGGACACACCCCCCACTGCTGGGGGAGTCAGCTCTCTGGGGGGCATGGCTGGGTGCCTGGGCCTGGCGAGGCCGGAATGGGGGGCCGATGAGGGCTGCAGGCAAGGGGGCCGCTCGATGCAGCAGAAGTGAGGAGGTACGCAAGGTCCCCACTGCCGGTGCATGCACTGCAGGACAGTGGCCACAGCCGGCTGCCAGTGGCTGTCCTGCGAGGGTTCCGCTAAGGCTGTTTGTTTTTGAGGTCTTGGGGGTTGAATGCAGGAAGCACTGAGCTACAGCCTCAGCATTTTTATTTTGTTGTTTTGAGAAAAGTGTTCACTGCACCTCCACTGCTCAGCTGAGCTTGGGCTCACAGTCCTCCTGTCTCAGCTTCCCAAGCAGCTGGGTCACAGGTGTGCCCCACTGCGCCTGGTTGTCTAGTGTTTGGTCATTTCTAACATGAGAAGTCCCCCTCGTAAGATCAGTAGAAGGAGGTGGTTTCTCCACATGCCACTTGGCCTGTCCCCTGTTGCCTTGCCCTCGTTCCCTGGCAATGCGTCTTCCCTTTCGCTTGCCAAACACCCAGGGCAGTAGCAGCTATTTGGGTTTCTGGCCATGTGCTTTGTCTCTTGCCCCATTTCTCTTCTGCGGGCTGTTTAAAGGGCAAGAACAGTATTCATGGTCCAGCCTTGAAGTCAGGGCCACATGCACACTTGTCTGCTGCTGGTTCCCACCACTGTGTGCAGGGGCGTTGCCCTCCGTCCCCGTGTTTACAGCCGAGCCAGGCAAACACCGGTGCTTGCAGCATGTGGATGCCACTCACTGGGCCCGGCAGGACAAAGTAAGGGCTTCGGCGCGTGCAGTCTGGAGTATGCTTCTTCCCTGGGCCTTGGAGAGGGTACTGTAGATAGACGTGGTTCTCCTTTGGTGCCTCTGGGAATTCTGATGTTCCCTTCTGTTTTTTCTTTTCTATTCTTTAATTTGGAGGGGGAGCTGCTGGGGACAAATCCAGGGCCTTGCATGTGCTGGGCAAGCACTTGACTGCTGCGTTCTGCCCTTGGCCCTTCGTTTGCTTAGTTTGCTTGTGTCCCTCCTCCGTGGAGGGAGGGTAGTGTGGCAGGTGCACCTGCCCTGGGTCTGGGCTCCGTTCTTCCCTGCTGGTGAGGGTGTGAGTCCACTGCCTACTGCTGTAACACGTCTACTGTCCTTGGCTTCCAAGAGGAGGAGATTTTTGATTCATGGTTTTAGGGGCTGCAGTCCGTATCCATCCATGTGACAGGCCTGTTATTGCGGGCCGTCATATGAGTGTTGGCTGGCAGCGGTGGGGAGTGTGGCGCAGCACGGCTCAGCTCGGGGCTGGATGTGAGGGAGGGGTGGAGGGCTGAGGTCCTGGTCCCCTTTGGGCATAGCCCAGTGACTAAGTACCATAGGCCAGCCCCATCTGCCCTAGGCCGGGAGCCATGGGCGTTGTACCCTGCAAACCACAGCAGACTTGGTCCTGGGGCTGCCAAGGTGACAGTGGGCATCTCGACGTTGGTGTGTTCTCACGATGCCAGAGACAGAAGCACTCCACCCGCTGTGTGACAGCCCTAGAGCAGCAGAGGGCAGGGTGGCATCTGTCTCTGAAGGTGCCGGGAGTCCCAGAGTGACACATGCTATGCTGAGGCCTAGGCTGCGGACGTGTGGCAGGGCGCAGGGCTGCAGGCCACCTGCACTTGCCCTGCAGGGGTGCAGCTGCTGGGTTGTGGGTGAAACCCCAAGGGAGCTGACACAGACCTGGGGGCGCAGCCAGTGCCCCTGTGGGCTGATGGGCCTGCTGCTGTTACTGTCCCCAGAGTCCCTGCGCCCCCACTGCGCAGCTGTGCTGCCTCTTGGTGTTCTGGGGGTGTGGAGAAACGCTGCGTCCTCTGGGCAGAGTGAAAGCTGGGTCCTGCTCGAAGCCCTGTTGAGCAGCGCCAGTGTTTACTGGTGCTTGTTTGTGCGCTGACATTTTGCTTGGAGCACCTTGATTTCCTCTTTAAGACTCAGTGCATGGTCACCCTCCTTTTTATTTCTAGCACCCGTACCCGACAGAGGACGAGAAGAAGCAGATTGCTGCTCAGACGAACTTGACCCTGCTCCAAGTCAACAACTGGTAAGGGACGCTGTGCTGGGGACCTGGGCCTCTCGGACTGGGCGGAATGTGCGGGCGCTTGCGCTGCCGTCCGTGGCAGATGCCCCAGGCCCACAGTGCACATGTCACTGGGGGCTCCTGCCCGCGTCCCATTTGTTCCACTGGAGAGGTTTTCTGTGCCCTTTAGAATGGGGACGTTTCAGTGGAACTCTGCTGTGGGCGAGGTGCTGACAGTGCAGTGTCCTGGCCCCTGTGGACCCTTGCCTCCCTTTAGGGATTTAGTGACACTGCAGACGCAGTCCCTCTGCTGTCTGTTCCCGAGCCACGCCCAGGGAGATGTCCATGTTTAGCTCAAAGCATCCTCTTCTGGTCTCGGGGTCACATATTTTTGTGAACATGTGGACCCTGGCCACGCATCTCCCCCATGAGAGCTGACACTGTCAGAGGCTGGGGTGCAGCCCCACTAGGCTGAGTCATTTGTCGCATTTTCATTATGGCTCTGGGGTAGGCAGCAGCTTCTGCCTAACAGAATCGGCAGGGTCAGAAGAAAGCACAAATGCCAGCACTTGGAGGCATCTTTGTTTTTTTAAAATAAGGACTGCTTCCTGAATTCGCGTATGATCCTTGCACAGGGGCCACGCTGTTCTTCCCTGTATTGCTCCAATTTGAGTATATATGCTATGCATTGTGGTCTGTTTATCTCAGCTGTGCTAAAATGCAAACTTTTCCAAGTTCCTGTATCCACAGTGAAGTTTTCCTCCTTATACCTTTGTATTTCCCTTGTGTTGCATCCATTCAGTCTGTTGCCTTTCATCTGGGTGGCAGCAGGCGGCCACACTGCCTGGGTTACTTCCTCTTAAATCTTGCGAAAACATAAAAGCTCCCAGTGTGTTGTCACTCTGGCCTCTGCACTGAGGGAGCCCTTCCCAGTCAGTCTCCAAAGTCATCCTTTGCTGAAGCACCCCGTTGGGTGGCAGCCTAAGAGCATCAGTTGCCTGGGGAACAGGTGTGGCCGGAGGCCCTGGGGCTGGCCTGGGGCCGTGTCCTGCTCACTGCTGGGGCTTCCTCCAGCTTTGCAGTCCTCCGCTCCTCCTGTTCCCCAGCTTGCTGTTCTATCAAGCTCATGGAATTGTCTTACCTAGAAGCTACAGCAGCTTTTAGTTTTTAAAATTAGTAATATAACTTTTTTAATCTTAAGTTTTCTCAAATCCTCTAATATTTGTAGCTGTTTTCACTCTCTGTGACCTTTTTTTGAGGCAGTTTTGCTGTGTTCCCCAGGTCCTCCTGCCTCAGCTTCCTGAGTAGCTGGGGTTATGGGTGCACAGCAGCTCTTTGCTTCTGCACTGGTAAAGATGCTGCTTTGATGGCTAAAACACAACTGTCACTGGCCTGGCCTCACATGTGAGTGCTGTGAGTAAGGAGAAGCAGCATGAGCGCTGAGGTCAGCAGTGACTGGTCCTCAGCCACGTCCTGCCCACGTCCTGCCCACAGTGCCCACGTGCACTGTGCTGCTGGGCGTATCCTTTACCCCAGGGAAGGGCTCTGGTGACAGCCGGCTACACACTGTCAGCCTGCGTCCTCGGATTGTGTTAGGTACTGTTGATCTTCGATTTTCTTGTCTGTGTTTGTTTTTGAGACAAGGCATCACCGTGTAGCCCAGGCTGGCCTCACACTCAAGGTCTTCCTGCCTCAGCCTTGAGGAGGGCTGGAATTACAGGTGTGCACTGCCATGCCACCTCATCTCAGAATTTCAGGAGCAGATGTCCTCATGGTTCTGACGGTTGGCAGTGAGAGCAGTCACGGAGGGACGAGGGCTCTGTCAGAGCGGCCTCGCAGAGAGGAGGCCGAGGCTGTGCTGCTGGCTCTGGGGTGGGGAGTGCTGCTGCTCGTGCCCACGTCCGCCTGGCTCTTACAGATAGTTTGTGAGAAGCTGGCCAGGTGCTCGTTCCTCTGACAAGGAGGCGGGAATGCCCGGGGTGAATGCCAGGTGCTCCAGTGCCCTGCCTCAGCGTGTTTTCACTGACTGGCGCTTGTGTGGGACTGGTGGATTTTCCTTCCCCTGCGTTTCATCGCGTAGCAAGTCACCCCGCAGGAGGACACGGAGCGATGATGGAGGATCTGACTGTCCCTGTGGTAGTGATGGAGAAGAGCTGACCTTGGGGTCTGGCTCCTCTCGTGTCCCACAGCCAGCACCCGAGGATGGAGCCTGACCCAGCCCACTCTCTCCCCTGGCCAGGCCTGGCCTGTGAAGGACGTCCTGCCTGCCCACTGGCTATAATTTCTGTTGTTCTTTCTGTGTGTGGGTCAGGCATCGTCACTGCCTGCACACAGGTGCTGTGCTGGCTGCGGATCCGGGACAGGCAACTGGCCAAGGCCCGCAGTCTTCCCAGAGTAGCTCGCATTCGCCACAGTCTCCCCAGTCCTGTGTTCCCACTGCGGGTGCCCTGGCCAGAGGCCCGGCCTCGCTGGAAGACCCAGCACATTGCGGCTGCCCAGCGCTGTGCCGCGTGTGCGGAAATCTCCCCGCTGTCGCCTGTTTCTTCCTTGGAGAAAGTGGTGTCGGGCGCCCAGCTCTGTGCCGTTGCCTGTTTGTGTGCACTTCGGATTCACTGACACATGGCAGATCGCGGAGGGCAGAGAAGCAGCACAAGGGCAGGGAAGTGTCGCCCCTTCTCCAGAGTCCCTTCTAACAGCAGGCCCTCACACCACGCTGTCCTGCGAGGGGTTGTGGTGGTGGAGAGTGGACTTTGCCAAGGCGCATGTTCATGAAGGGGAGTTGTGGGTCCTGCACGAGATCTTCAAAAAGGCCACTTTGGCCTCAGTTTCCCTTTGTCCACATGCAGGTTCATCAACGCTAGAAGACGGATTCTGCAGCCCATGTTGGATTCCAGTTGTTCAGAGACCCCGAAAACAAAGAAGAAGACTGCGCAAAACAGGCCTGTGCAGAGGTTTTGGCCGGACTCCATCGCATCGGGCGTGGCCCAGGCACCACCCAGCGAGCTGACCATGTCTGAAGGTACGGGGGCGGGGGGAGGCACGAGTGTGGACCACACCCAGCCGGTGCCCCAGCCCCCTCTTCATCCGAACCGTGAGGGGAGCGCAGGCCAGGAGAATGGGACTATAGCTGTGCGCTGCGCAGGGCAGGCCCGGGTCGAGGGCACGGCACCCACAGCTTTCTGTCCTTGGCGCCCCCTTGGCTCTGCTTCCAGCCTTGGTCGCAGACACTGGGCGCGACCCTTCTCTCACCTTCCTCCGGGCTGGCCCCTGCCTGTCGCTTGGGTTTCTCCCTTTGACTGTGTCCTCCTGTTGGCAGCCAGTGTTCTGAGGTGTTTCATGAACCTCTTGCTGTTTCTGTGAGCTTTTCAAATTGTGAATTGATTTGTGGGCTTTTCTTTTAATGTAAGGCCTCCTCTGCTGCCCAGGCTGGCCCTGAATCCTGGGCTCAGATGATCCTTCTGCCTCAGCCTCCCGAGTAGTTAGAACTACAGATTCATACCCCTATGCCTGGCCATGTACAAGTGTGCATGTGCCCACACACGTGTATGTGTGCACGTATGTTTTAAATGTTACTTCACCATGCTTGCTTTTTCCCACATGGCGGCGTACTGTTACGAAGTCGGAAAAGTCTTGGGCCCTTTTTCCTTTCCTTTCCGTGGTGCTGCAGATGGAGCCAGGGCCTCCTGCGTGCTAGGCAGGCACCCACCCCAAATGACACTCCCGCCCAGCTTTTCCGAGCTGTTTTCTGGCCCAGCCTGTGGCCCAGTCCTTCCAGGTCCTCAGAGGCCCGTCCGTTAAGCAGGTGACTACGTCATACCGTTCCTCATTGGGACAGGTGCTGCTCGTCTCCTGCCCCTCGCCTTTGCTTTGAGTGTCTGGTCTGCCTAAATCCCAGGTGCTCCGTGTCTCGTCTTACGCCTTGCACTTTCCACCTGGCCGGAAATCCTGTTTGAGCTTCTGTGTTTTCCGTGAGTCTGCTAGGTTCTCAACGTACACAATTCGGTTGCAGTATCTGTTTTGATGTCTGTCTCTGGGAGGTCTCACATCTCTGTCTTTTTGTTTTCTCTTTTGGTCCTATAAATAACAGAAAGGTCCATTTGCCATGCCCATAACACAGTGCCCAGGGCAGTCAGTTCATAGGAAAAGTGTGTTTTGACTCATGCTGCTGGAGGGTCTCACAGGGTCAGGTGCCCAGTGCTCTGGGCCTCTGGCAGGAATGGCGCCTCCTGGTGGGGAGCGAGTGGCTGGAGCAGGGACCGGAAGTCTGCAGTCCCCACCTCTCATAGTTCTGGTCACCTTCTGTAATGCCACCTGAGGACCAAGCCTCACACAGGCATGGGCTTCCAGGGACGCCTTCCCAAGCCACAGCAAGTGCTGTCCTCTGTGTTCGTCCCCCTCCCCCGCAGAGGAAGTGCTATGCTGCGGGGAAGCACCCGGGGAGGAGCACCCAAGGGGCGCACGCTGCCACCCAGCCTGCGCCCCTCTCCTCGAGGGGTGGCTGTCTCCTCCCCTGTACATGCTCCTCTGTCCTGTGCACAGGGATGAAGGGATGAGTGTCTCGCGCTTGAGATGGCACTATGGTACTGTCCCTTCTTGCTGTTGTCACTTGCTAGCCCATCTTGGGGGTGGTTGCAAGTCAGCCCCGGCCCTGCGCTGCCCCGCATTTGTGTGTGGCCTGGAGTCCCTGTCAGTCTGTCCTGTGGGCCTTGCTCAGGGCATCTGGTTGGTTTCTGGCTCTGCAGCCAGGCTGAATGGCAGGCGGGCACTAAGCTTTGCTTTCCCTTTCAGGCCAGTCTCCCTTGTGCTTCCCTTGGCTTCTCTGTTGTTTCTCACTCATCTCCTGTACCTCTTTCTGTTTCTCTCCTGCTTTTTACCCTCCTGTTCTCCACTGAACCCATCTTCAGATCAAGACCTTACTCGCTAAGTGTGGGTCGGGCCGCGGCCAGGAGCAGTGTCTAGATCCCAGCGGAACTCTGGGAGCGCTGTAGACATCGAACTATAGGTCAGAGGAGGGGGCGGTGCCCGGCTGCGTCCTGCGGCCCTCTCCTTGCGCTCCTGTGACGTCCTGTGCTCTGCTGCAGGTGCCGTCGTGACCATCACCGCGCCTGTGAACATGAACGTGGACAGCCTGCAGTCCCTGTCCTCGGACGGGGCCACTCTGGCCGTGCAGCAGGTCATGATGGCGGGCCAGAGCGAGGACGAGTCTGTGGACAGCGCAGAGGAGGACGGGGGCGCGCTGGCGCCCGCCCACATCGGCGGGCTGGTGCTGGAGGACAGTGGCTCTCTGCAGTAGGAGCTGCCGCCGCCTCGCTTTTACAGTTTGCACAGCAAACGTTTTACACAGTTTTATTTCTGATATGTTTTATATGTAGATATAGAAAAGTGCACTTTTGTATTTCATAGTCAGCTTAAAAAGAGCGTCTTTGCTGGTGCAGCGACTTCTTTCAAGTGTGTGCGTGTGTGTGGGTTTTTAAAGAAATTCTCTAAGGGTTTAATGATAGAACTGTGACGAATGACCCCCACCTCGAGTCCCTAATTAGATTAAGAATAGTGCTGCCGTTTTCTAAACAATTACGCAGTTTTAATTGAGTTGTGTAGCTTGCAGCAGACGTCAGAGGGCTACTGTGTCGGTGTCGCCCATGGACAGGACAGAGCTACACCCCAGAGCTGCTGGCCGGATGGCTGCAGCCTGCAGCAGCCTGCATGCGGCATCACCCAGAACACTGGGGACCGCAGTGTGCCTCGGTCCCTCATGGTCAGCGAGCCCATGTCATTTGCTATATATAAAAAGAAACTCCTATTTTTACCTTGCTGGAATTATTGGATAAAAAGCTATTTTTATAAATTCGTTATGAATTGGATTATGACTATATTGAGGATAAAAATTTCTAGAGAAGAAACAGTACATGCTTGCGTTTCCGTTGGGAGTGGTCCGACTGCCCAGGTCTGAGGCCTGCCCACACTGCCTCTCCTGCTCCCCTCTGGACGGCTTGCATTCAGTGCTGTGAGAGACAGCACCCTAGGGGAACTGGCGTGTCCTGCTCTGCGCTCACGCTCACTGCTCCTGTCGCATTCACACGCGTGTGCACAGCTGCCTGAAGGTGTGTGCACCGCAGGCCTCCGGAGTGTGAAGCCACTCCGTCGGATTTCAGTTTGGCCTCAGTCACGCAGTCCCTTCGCTGTGTTAACTGGGTATCAGTTTAGGGGATTTTAGTCAGGATATGTCATGCGTAGAATGTTTATTAGAAACCAATATAAAGCGTTCGCTACCGCACTGGCTGGGAGCTGGGGTGAATTCGAACAGCCACGCAGCCTCACGACCGTGGCAGGTGCGAACAGTCACAGTGCTGGGCTGACTGTGACCGTGTGGTGGCAGCAGACCCCGCCCGGGCACTCCCCGCACTCCCGTTTTCCTGCTGCGTGTTGTCGCTGCCCAGTTCCCTGAGCCCTCCCTGTGCGCTGGCTTGCCCAAGATTTGGAATCGTTTGCAGACGTCCGTGTCCTGGCGACGCACTAAGGGAGCGGGCTGGGGTCTACTTTGTTTGGGTTCGGTTTGCTTTTTGTTTACTCAGGAGCAGGTATTTTCTCAGAAGGAAAATGAGCCGCCTGCCTTCTGTGGCATGTGATGGTGTGAGCGTGGACAGGTGACACAGTCCCCAGCTGGCAGAGGGCAGTGTGGGTCGCCACAGCCGCCAGCTGTGGAGGCCCGAAGTGCTGATTGGCATGACCAGGGTAACATCAGGGACATCGCTAGGCAGATTGATTTTTCTGAAACTGATTTCCCCCCATAAAACATACGAAGCTGAGTCATGGGGAGCACATCCCTGTACCCCAGCAGGCAGACTTCTCTAAACCCATGTCAGGAGCTTCGACGCGCAGGAACCTTGATTATCAGCTCTTGAGAGAGAGTGACATTTTTAACCAGCCACTGCATAACTTATTTATAAATAGTTTCAATATTTTAAGTCGCATCTGCACGAGCCTAAGAGATCGTTTTATCTTTATTTAAATGCCAACTTTGTTGGACTTCTTAAAACTAAGACCTGGGGGAGCCCCAGCCGCCCGGCTCAGCCACCTGCCCTCGGGCAGAGCAGGGAGGAAGTGCAGCGTGGCTGTCCTGGTCCTGGGAGGGCCCTGGCCCTGCCCTGGGGCCCTGCTCCAGGCTGTGCTCGGGCAGCTCCTGCTGAGCCGGGCAGCTGCCTTCTCCAGTGAGGCCAGCTCTTCAGTCCGGACGCCTGCCTGCTCACTTCAGAGGAGTAAGGGGCAGGGTGAGAGACAGGCCTGGGCTTGGCCCGCGTTCCCGTCCCCTGTGTGTAGCAGAGGTGCCCTCGCAGTTCCCCAGGGCGAGCCCTCCTGTCTCGGAGTCGCCCGGGCCTGTGCGCTGTCTGTGCAGCGCAGAAGCGCCTGATCGGGCTGCAGCCAGAGGGGAGGTGCTGGAAGTGCGGCCGGGTCCTGCTTGGTGTTAGATGGCCAGGTTTGATTCGATCCCAGTCTGTCCTTGTTAAATTCCTCCCTCAGATGGCACCTCTCGAGTGTGTCCCGAGACCCACAGTCAGCCATAGTCATCGCTGCTGTCCAGGGCACCCAGCCGGCCCGGCTGGCGGGCTCTGCGCTCCTGTTTCATGTCCAGATAGTCAGATGAGTAGAAGCGGTTTATCCAGTGTGCAGGTGGTGTCGACAGCCGGGTGCCAGGGAGGGCTCTGCCCCCGGCGGAGGGCCTGCCCCTCCTGTGCAAGGAGGCAGGGGACACTTCGCTCTCGGGGACAGGCTCCCGCGAGCTGGCAGGGCTGCTGACGTCCTAAGGGCCCTCCCTGGCAGTTGGTGACAGAACTAACCCAGCAATCTGCCTTTTTTAGTTACGTTTGGTCTTTGAAACTGACAATCTTTAAAATGTGAATACTGTAATGATGTTTTCTTGGATTGTTGTCTTTAAAAGGACTTTTGTGAAGCAATTGATTTATCAAAGCAAAAAAATTAAAAATAGAAACATGCCTTATGGATGTTTTATTTTGTAAAGCTCATGTCACCAAAAGCCGCCTTCCATCCTAGGCAGCTTGCCGCTAGCGACGTGCCGTGCCCTCGTGCCGCACACTATAGCGCCTGGCTGTCACTGCACGGGGCTGGTCAGCTCTGCCGTGTCCTGGAGACTGACATGGCTTATCTCGGTGACCACCAGTTTCCAGCAGAAGATCCCAGAGAGGTTTTTGATTGTAGTTTTCTACCAACCTGATTATTTTGGCAGTAATGAGAAGAAAGGTAGAGTAGAGCCCTCGATGGCACACACCGGGCAGTGAACCATCCTGGAGGGGTTTCCTGCGCCGTGCAGGGTGCCATGCACCCCAACAACCAGCCAGCATCAAGGCAGGCAAGCAGCTGCTCGGGGCCAGGGCGGGCAGGGTGGGAGACGTGTCTGAGGCTGGGAGCTGCGGTGCGCAGACGGAGCTGTGAGCGGTGCGGAGGTGCGAAGGCGGTATAGTAGATCCACGCGGGCCCTCCGGCCAGCGCCGGGCTCCACGTCGGGAGCTTCAGTGTTAGAGGCAGAGTTCAGTTTCTGACCTTTGTTCCAGCAGCTCTAGGGACACGTGTGGGTACGAGGATCTGCCTGCCTCTTCAAACTGACAAGTCAGTGAATAATGACTCACAGACCTGCATGGCTCAGAACCCCTGTGCGGGTTGCTTGGGGTTCGCATTCTGTGGGCCTCTGCAGATGCCATGCCCAGGGGAGACCTTTAGTGGGACCAGACCCCTCCAGCTTCCAAGACCTGGGACCCTGCTGAACTGTGCAGGCACTAGGCCTCGGCATCTGGGCACACACGTGTGTGGGTCGAGACCAGACTTGAGAGGTACTCAGGGCCACTCCTTCCTCACCACCGGTGTCCCCAAGGCCTGGGTGCCCGACTGGACAGCTGGTGGCTGCTCATGTGTGCAGGAGGCCCAGTCTTGCAGGTGACCTCATTCTTGCTTCATCTTGTTTGAATACGCTCAAGATGCCAGGCCACCTGTCACCAGGAATAAAGCAGGAGTCCTTGCACCCCAGCCTGTCAGAGGGGTCCCTGGAATAGCAGTGTTGCCTTTAGCTGCTGAGATGTTTTTAGAAAATGCTTTGTGGGGAAATTGGGTGTCAGTTTAAGTATTGCGCCATGTGGTCACCAAGCTTTGTCCTGTGTCAGTGGCCGTGGCAGCCGTGTGGGAAGCACTCCCAGCGACGCGCCGTGTGGCGGTGGAGCCCTGTCCGGGCTGAGCTGGGCTTGCCGTGCTGCAGCAGAGCAGTGCCAGGATGAGGGTGGTGACCGACACAGGGCCGCCAGGGCTCGGGCAGGGCTGGCGGTGCTCGGGCAGGTCAGCTTCAGGGAGCGGTGAGGGGAGGTCAGGAGGTCATCTGTGTCACGCAGACGCACACGTGTGAGGACAGCACTGTGACCGCGGGTGCAGGGAGGACCTGGGTCTCGGCGGTGAGGGCCACCTTTCCTTGCTTAGCATCTAAACCAGGCGGTTCAGGTCTGTGGACAGTGGAGGCCTGGGGAGCAGTGCCCTGAAGGTCCTCCGGATGCTGCGTTGTGCTGGGGACACACACCCAGGGGCCACAGTGTCCAGGCGCAGACCGCATGGTGGTGCTGTGTCTAGAGAAGAGAATACAGCTGCCGAGCCCTGGCCACACCCAGTGCCCACGCCACATGCCCAGGCTCAGCCGGGGACACCTGCATGTGGGCCCAGGAGCCAGCCAGAGGGAGCTGCCACAGCCTGGGTGATGACAGGTGGCGGCCAGCATTACCACAGGGTAGGCAGGAGGCATGGTGGATGCTGCACCGATGACCCCTGGTCACTGTGACTCCTCGATGACCCTGGCCCCGACAGCAGCCTGGGGTCTGGCTGAGGGTAATGGGTTGTCGAATGCGGGGTATTTCAGGTAGATGAGCAGAGGCGTGGGGCTTGGCCCTCATGCCTAGGACAGGCACCCCTGTGGGAGCCCTACAGGCTGGCTTTGGGCTCAGTGTTGCCCCCTGAGCACCATGATGTCCACTCCTCCCGCTGTAGCTGTGGCCAGCTGTGCCAAGTCCTCTGAGTCCCCCCACCCTGAGCTCTGCATGCAGGGCCACTATGCAGTGTCTGCCCTGGCCTGGCCTGGTCCGGTGGGCCCTGTGCCTGGAATATGGCACGTGCCCTGCCTCCCTCACCCCTGCACCCCACCTTGTATCCAGGCAAGGTCTGCACTGCCCTTGTACTTCCTGGTGTGCCCTCTGAGTGCTCATTGACACTGGAGCTGTCCCTTCCCCTGCGCTGTGGCAGCTGCCTCTCCCTCTCCGGGCCCCGCCCTGTTGGGCCGCTCAGGTTTTATGGGTCAGCTGCTTTCTCTCCTTGTTAGGCAGCACGTCATGTGGCCTTGTGCATCGTGACAAGTGGAGCGAGAACAATGGTCCTTCCGACAGGGGCCCACGAGGAGGAAGGCGGCAGACAGCTGCGGCCCTCCTGGGGACAGACATGACCTGGCGTCAGCAAACCCGAGTGCCTCGTGAGGACCTGGCCGTGAGGACCTGGCCGGGCCTGGGTGCGCCGGCTCTGCCCTTGAGCTGAAAGGGGGGCAGGGAGGGAAGTCGGGAAGCGGCACAGCAGGGCTCCCACCTCCTGCTGAGGGTCCCAGCCCTGTGCCTTCCTGAGCCCTGCCCTCCGGGTGAGGCTTTACCCCAGCTGTGGGCCCGACAGGGCTCCGAAACCAAGAGGTGAAGTAGCTGTGCATCTTGCTGGAAGGAGGCCCACGCCACATGGCAAGGGTGCCAGCAGCCACCAGCCTCGAGGTGCCTCCTGATGCCGCCCAGCTGACGTGGACAGCCAGGGACACGGAACCCATGGGTGCCGCAGCCCTCTCTGGTGGAGGCCCCTGGCCAGCAGCCTCAGGGATTGCCCTTGTGTGGGCTTGTCCATGTCAACAGGCCTGGGCGTGCTGGGACCCCGAGACGACACCCTGCCCACCCTACTCTGGCGTTAAGCCCCTGGAAGTGTAGCATGTGGCCCCCGTGGAACAGGCTACGAAGCTCCAGGACTGCAGGGGACCCTCTCCCCTCGAGCTTCCTGAGGTCTGCGTCTCTCCCCTGCCGTGATCCCCTCCTGCCAGCCCCCAGACATGTTTGAGGGTCCAGGTATAGTGGGTGGAGCTATTTTTGCACTAGTGGATCTGGTGACACCACTTGTCAGCCGTGATGGCCCCAGAGCTGGCCTGGCCCCACCATGCCAGCACGCAGTAGGGTCTCTCAGCTAGCTGGGGACAGGACAGCACCCCACCTCTGGGAAGGGCCTCAGCAGCAAGGGACTATGGCTCACCTGAGGCTTGAGCCTGCCACGTGCCTGCCTGGAGACACGCATGAGGGGCCCCTGTGGCCAGGCCCCCCAAGTTGCCACCCACACACCAGGTGGGGTTGACATCTGTTTCCACTGCATGAGCAGAGCTGACCCTACCTGCACTCTTGGCTTCTGTAGCTTTTTAAAAATTGTGGTAAAATGTACAGAGCGTAAAACTGACCACTTGAACCATTTCTGTATTTGTGTGTTTCGTGGTGTGGCACTGGGCATGCTAGGTGGGCGTGCAACTGCTGAGCCACACGCACAGCCCTCTGCACACGTGCGTTTATAAAATGTCGTGTCTGTATTTCATTTTGCAGTGCTGGGACCAACTGCAGGGACAGCACTCACTGGCCAGGCCAGCCCCGCCTGCCACCGCCATGCAGCCAACACCGGCTGGCCCGGGCGCCTCTGTCCTCACCATGAGTGGACATCTTGGGGGTGCACAGGTATTGTTCCCCACAGGCATTGGTACTTCCCTCCCGTTTCTTGGGACTAGAGCTGTCATCTCGCCTTAGGTAGAGCCCTGGCGTCCTGCTGTGGCCTGCCCTGAGTCCTGAGTCTTCCAGGAGGGCTGGCCGCAGGGTCAGCCAGAGGGATGTATGTGGAAGAACTGTGTGTGACTCAGGGGTGTCCGAAAAAGGAGGCCACCAGCTTCACCTCAGCCTGCCTGCTCGCCGGGATGTGGATGGGGCTGGTGCTCAAGCAGCCTCTTTGGGTCTTGAGGCAGAGGTACGCGAATGTGGGAGTAGCAAGGGAGAAAGGTCTTGGGTTTCTGCTGCCGACAGACCTGTGCCCCAGGAGGGAAGGATGAACTTCCCTGATGATGAGTCCTTCTCCACCGAGGTTTTTGGGGGCTTAGAGCAGAACTCGTCATAAGGGACAGCCCATGGTGCTCATCAGCTTGGGAAACCCTGCAAAGCCCCGTGAAGTCGGGCCTGGCAGGCAGCTCAGCCACGAAGCCCTCTGCTGCGTGCTGCTGGCCGCCTGGGAGCCCCTCTGTCCTGGGGGACAGCACAGGGGAGTTCCACATGGGGGAATGGTCACTTACCGTGCTCATACTTAAAAGCGCGCTTCTGAAGAGCTTCGCCTGCCTCATCCTAAAGACAGCAGGGACCCTCGCACCACTGTGCAGGGGGCCGTGCCAGGCTGCTTTGCAGCCCACAGAGGCCTGGGGACCCTCACTGCACACGGAGGGCACCACAGAGTGGCACCACCAGGAAGGGGTGAACTGGACAAGAGCTCAGGGAGCACTCGGGCTTTGGGGCAACCTGCTCAAGAGCTCCCGACGGACCTGTGGCCAGGCCACGGTGCAGTCCAGTCAAACAGGGCTCAGGGTTCGTGGCTTGCTCTCCTGAGCCCTACCAGAAGGCTGCTCTGCAGGAGCCCTTACATGCTTTGGGGGAGTCACCTCATGAAAAGTAGTTTACAAATAAACATCCAGGGCATGCCTGTCATCCCAGTACTCAGGAGGCTGAGGCAGGAGGATCACTGAGTTGGAAGCCAGCCTGGGCTACCTAGTGAGTTCAAGGCCGGCCTGAACTACATATCAAGACCCAGTCTCAGCCCCCTAAAAGTCATTGAGACACAGGTGAATGAAGGAGGCGCCGTGTGGTAACCAAAGCAGAGGTCAAGATAAACCTCACAGGTCAAGGGTCACTGGACGGGCCGGCAACATGTGGACCAGTGGGGAAAGTCTCAAGCAGCTTCTCCCTCACAGCCTTGGGAGGAACCAGCCCTGCCAACTCCTGGACCTTGGCTCCCAGCCCCCAGCCCTGTGCGATAAAGGTCTTCTCTCAGGGAGGCCCTGGCCTGGGTGGCTGACACCATGGCCCAAGCAGGCTCGGCCCCTCGCTGCCAGCAAAACACAAGGGCCGCCCAGGGAACCTGCCCCCTCCCACGCTCCTGCGGCCCCTTCCAGAGGAGGCTAAGGTCATGGGCTCCTGGGGTTAGAACCTGCTGCCCTGGGTCATTACATGGCCCACCACAGTCCTACTGGAAAAGATTCTTCACCCTCTAAATGCTCAAATAAAATGAACTTCCCAGCAAACAGCTCTCGGAGCCTGGTTTGGGTGATGCAGGCTTTTTCCTTTTTGCTTTTGGTTCGTCCTGGCCTTGAAATCATTATGTTGTCCAGACTGGACTAGAACTAATGGTGACCCTCCTACCTCGGCCTCCCAAGTGCTAGGATTACAGGCGTGCACGACCACAGCCAGCTCTCCAAAGCACGACTGAAAATGCAGAGCCGGAGGCCCATGCCTGCCAGTTTCACAACATCCAGCACAGGACTGGCACACGGGAGTGAAACAAGTGCCCAGGAGCGAGCCCAGGTATCTGGAGCCACCGGGGTTTTAACAGCAGAGACAAAGCCATTTGGGGGACAGAAATGTCTCAACAAGTAGCACTGAGACAGCGGCTCAGGTCTGCATGACAGTGTCAACTCACACATCAGCCTATGTGCAAAACTCCAGGCAGACCAGCAAGCTAAATCCACAAACACAGGGATGGCATTTCCACATTAGAGTGAACAGTGACAGAAAGAAAATTTAAAATTATACTTAAGCTGTTTAAAAAGTGAAGAGCACCTATGGGTGGGAGGAAATACCTGCTAACCCCATATCTAGTAATGGTGTAGGGCTCAGAATATGTAAGGATTCCTTAAAACTCAACATCCTAACTGAAAGGTCTTTCCCCCCAAAAACAACAAACAAGCCTGTGAAACACTGTCCCTACTTGGAGATGTGAATGGAAGCCACAGAGAGGACAGGCCCATGTGGTGGTGTCCCAGCACTCAGGAGGCTGAGGCAGGAGGATCAAAGTGAGTTCATGCCAACCTGAGCTGCAGAGTCATGCCCCATCTCAAGAATAAAACAAAGCAAAAGAACCTCACAATTACAGTTACCACATTCCAGAACCCCACTCCTGGTACCAAGCTCAGGAATGCAAAATGGATGTTCAGACACAGAACACTCACAGCAGCTAAAAGGCAAGAACACACTTCTCCATTGGGTGCCCAGAGGGGAAAAACAAGGTGTGCGTCCACACCACAGATGAGTGCCATGAAGGCTGAAGAGCTGACACAAGCACCCCCAAACACATCCTGTGGAGGGAAACAGCCACACAGGCCACAGGTTGGTCGTGTGACTTTGTTTATAGGAAATGCACAGAACAGGTACACTGAGGCACAGTGAGGTTAGCAGGACCCAGGCAGGTGTGGCGGGCCAGGTCTCAGCAGCTGAAGGCCGGAGCAGGCCGAGGCCAGGGCCGAGGGAGCGCAGCGGGAAGGACGGCTTGGCTCGTGACCCTTGACGGAGGTGTGGCTGCGCACTGAACACCAGCGACCTGCTCACTGTCATCCACATCCTACGTGACTGCCTTTCACCTGGATGCAGTCCAAGTACGAAGCTGGCTCCCGGCTCACGAGCCCCTTTCTGCTGTCCCCCATTCCGGAATCTTCTCAGGTGGAGCTGCTTTCTGTCCACTCTGCCCATCTCTGTGTCTGTGTACCCCACCTGACCAGCTGCTGCTTGTAGGGGCTGGGGAGTTTCTAGGGATCACCCAAAAGTGTTCCACCATTGAGCTACACTCTGGCCTTTTTGCTGTTTATTCTGAGACAGCGTCAGTCTGTTGTCCAGGCTGCCCTGGAACCTGCAATCCTCCTGCCTCAGCCTCCTCGGTAGCTGAGACTGAAGCCATGGCCACCATCCCCAACTCCAACTCCTCTCTGCACATCCCCTTGGTGAAGCAGCTTGAAGTATCCTTACAGAAAAGCCCCTTGAAGCTGATGTGAGGAGGAGATCTGTCTGGGAAGCCAAGTGTTAGGAGGACGAAGCCTGCCGGCCCTGCCTTGGCTGCTGCCCGGCAGGGTGGGCGGGGGCGGACCTGGCACCACAGGCCTCACTTCCGGTCCTGCTCATGGGCTGCCACGAAGTTGAGCAGGTCGATGGCGGTGACGACCCCGAATACCATCTGCCGAGCATTGGCCTCGCCATTGCTGTGGTCTGTGGGGACAGGAAAAGGGCCAAGTGTGAAGGCACCTGGGTGTGGAGCGTGCTGTGTGTGCGGCCCAGGTGGAGCCCCAGGTGGTCTGCAGGGCCGGCCCCTTCCCAGAGCTGCCCAAGCCCAGCCTGGTGGCTGTGGGCCCAAGACATGTGGTCCTCCTCCCGTGTGGAGGGGTCACACAGCCCAGGGGGGCGGGTGGCCAGGAGGGCAGAGTCACAGCCACAGCCACACCAGGGTCTCGGTACTTTGGGACGTGTGGGTCCCCATCGGAGCCCACGGCCTCAGCATGAGACCAGCCTTGTGCCACACGGTGGCTCTTCAGACCATCAGCCTGACGTGACCATAGGTGGCGAGGAGAGCGGCAGGCGGCAGGCGCCGGCACAGCAGCCCCTGCCCCACGGAACAGGCCAACGCCACCCACTCCTCACTCCTCACTGCCCACGGCCACCTGCGGCCAGGCCCTGTCCCCGGCGAGAGCCCATGCACGTGCGAGTCACTCACACTGGATCTGCTTGTGGACCACCAGGGCGAAGTGGTCGATCTCCAGGACGTGCGACAGCGTGCCCAGCGTGTCCGTCAGGTGGACCTGTGAGGGAAGCCACGTCTGCGCCTGCCCACCGCAGCCCAGGGCATCAGGGGAGCTGGCAGCCCCCAGGAGGACCCAACGTGACAGCTGGGGGGCCCAGCACTCCATAAGGTGCTCAGATGACCACAGGGCAGGAAAGCCTTGAACGCACATCGCTCTGCTGTGACCTTAGTGAAGGCAAAGGCAGCCGGGGTGGGAGTTCCGTGTGGGGGCTCCCGGGG
Source organism: Dolichotis patagonum (assembly GCA_004027295.1). Taxonomy (NCBI): domain Eukaryota; kingdom Metazoa; phylum Chordata; class Mammalia; order Rodentia; family Caviidae; genus Dolichotis; species Dolichotis patagonum. The sequence continues at coordinate 24,237 of PVJX010018788.1, forward strand.
CCGAGCACTCATGTTCCAGGCAATGCTGCAAGGACTTCCTCTCCGGGACCCGTGCAGGGCAGCAGGCGGGGGCCTCTGCCAGGAAAGCCTTCTGGCATCTCAAAGGTCCCTTTGGAAATGTCCCTGGGGCCAGACACATCTCTCCAACATGCAGTCACGTACAACCCACAGAGACAGAAGGCAGGACAGTTGCTGCCTGCAGAGGGAGCAGGGGATCCCAAGTCTTTGGGGGTGATGGGCAGGTCACGAGTGCATATTTAGGGCCCATATGACATGCCTGGTTACACCTCAAAGAGGAAGGGACACTTAGAGATGCGGTGGGCCCAAACCTGGCCCAGCTCCTGCTAGTGCACGCCCGTCCCACAACCTCCCTGGCCATGGGGAATAAAGGCTCTGAGAATGCCAAGGCCTCCACGGCCCGGGCGTCCACTCTGGGAAGGGACAGAGGGCCTGCGTGAACTGAGGCCTGTGGCAGGGAGCTGGGGCACTGGTCACATCTGCCACCAGGTAGAGCAGAGAGGAGGTGGGGGGGTACGGGGCCGGGCCAGGGCCAGGGCCAGGGCCAGGGTTAGGGGACTTGGGTTAATGGCTCAGCAGGAGGACAGGACCCCAACTACACTGCCCTGGCCTCTCCAGCTGCAGGGAGTCAGAGGCACCGAGGGCCCTGGAGGGCTGAACGGGGAGAATGAGCACGAGCCAGCAGTACTGTGGGATAATATGGCTGAGGTGTATTGTGGGGTGCAGCAGAGTCCAACTCATTGCCAGATTTGGAAGAGACCCATTGTAACACCTGCCTTTCCAAGTCCCAGGGTTGCTGGGGATACCAGGTGCTATCTGGGCCTAGGACAGGGGACACAAACACGCCCGCCCTAGGGACCACACCAAGCAGCACCGGCCTTCCCCAGACTGCCCAGCAGCCCCGGATGGCCCAGGGCATGCGCCGTGGAGAGCAGGGACTAAGCACGGTGGGGTGGAGACCAACGCAGCTGCTGAGGACTGGGGGCCAGCAGACGGGACGAGGTGGTCCCCCGGGGGGTACTCCACTTGCAGAGAAGTGGGCACCCTCGCCCGGGGACCCCAGAGTCGTGGCAGGACGGCACCGTACCGGCTTAAACTGCCTGTAGAGGACTCTGCAAACCTGGTCCGCCGGCTGCACCTTCCCAGCAAGCAGAGACGACAGCATGTTGCCAAGGGTCACCATTCCCAGGATGGCCCTGCAGGAGGGGGAGAGGCAGGCTGGTCCCCAGGCGTGGTCCCAGCCAGCTCAGAGCTCCCCAGGAATCCAGTGAGTATGCAGGGCCCTGGGCCCTGGAGTGGTGAGCCCATGGGTCATAGGTGTCTTGGGACAGCCGGTCACCTGGGCAGAGGCAGTGTGGATTCCCCGTGTGCTGTCCTCAGGGTGCCTCCCGGGCAGTTCCTCAGGGCCCAGAGTTAACACAGCACCTCCCCTGTACCCCCACTGTCCAGGGACAAGGTTCCGGGGACCTGGGGCTCAGCTGTCCTGACACCAAACAGAAGTTCTGCCTGGGGTGGCAGTGGCAGAACTGACCCGGATTCGTCCACCACGGGCGCCTGGTCGAAGCCCTTCTCACGGAGGATGGCGATGGTATGCTCGCAGGTGACGGTGGGCAGCACCGTCAGGGGAGCTGACAGGCTCAGCTCCTGGACCCGCAGGTGCCACCACCTGCGGGAGAGGCCGGGCAGGGGCTGAGCGGGGGCGGGTGGCACCGGGACAGTGTGGGCAGCGTCCTCGCTGGGCTCTCACCAAGGCCTCTTCACTGAGAGCACCTCCTCCTTCATGAAGCCCTTCTGCAGCATCCACTTGTCACTCAGGAACTTGGACCTGTGGGACCAGGGTGTCACCTGCCATGGCCCATACCCATGCTGCGTGGCGCTTTGGGCTGGGGTAGACTCCAGAGAGACCCAGACCGGAACCGTGGCCAGCGAGCATCCTGTCCCCCAGACCTGGGGCCTCCTGCCGGCCCCGCCCAGCACAGTGCGGCCAAGAGCTCAGGGGAGGGGGTGTTCCCCAGTGCTGCCAGGCAGCCTGGCAGGGGCACCCAGACGTGAGTCACCTGACCTGGGAGCCCAAGCGTGGGTGGCTGGCAGGGCAGCTGAGGGCAGTGCAGATACAGTGGGCAGAGCGGGAGGCTCGGGGTCCCATCCCACCCTGCGCCTTAGAGTCCGGGTGCACAGCGCCTTCCCAGTGGCAGGAGGGGAACGCAGGCATCGGCCCAAGGATGGACTGGGGCAGCCTGTTGTCCTGTGAGTCAGGATCTCTGTCCAGGCACCTGGGAGGCTACCGTGTCATGGTGGACACGCACTGACACACCCCTGTCAGGCCTGTGATCGTTCTGGCCGTCCCACCCCCGCTTCCTGCTCTCAGGGGAGGCTTCTCGGGCAGCGATCTCGGCCAGGAGGTGGGGAGGGCAGTCCTGGCCCAGAGGACCAGGGCGCCTTACATGTAGTTCCGCACTGAGTCGGGCAGGATGACCACGCAGCGCTGGCCCTCCTGCAGCTCCCGGGCGGCCTTCACAGCCACGGCCATGACACTGCCAGAACTGCCACCTGCCGGAGGACCTTTGGTCAGGCTTGCTGTGTGTGTGCCCAAGTGTGCACCCACAGGCGAGCACATGTGCACGTGAGCAGCATACACACCCGAACCTGCTCTCCCAGGGCCTGAGAGGAACCCACCCCGGAGGACCCATCCGTTCCCCATTCACATGGTCTCCCAGCTGCTCAAGTCACGTGACACCACGTCCCCAAGGGAACACGAAGGCCTGGAGAGCCAGGGAACTCCTGCTGGGGGCAAGGAGGCTGCTGCCAGGTAACACCCGGGGTGTTCTGGGTCCCCAAGCAGATGCCCTGGCCCTGAGCTGAGCGCCAAGGACAGCCTGTGGTCTGTCACTGCACAGAGCTGCCTGGCAGGCAGGTGATGCTGGTGCCACCTCACCCAAGGCCCCAGCGACTCTGAACCAGGGTGCCGCAGCTGCCTCCTGGAGGCACCCATGGGCTCAGTGCAGGGCATTGGGGCAGACGTTGAAGTTCTACCCACCATGAAACACGGCCCCCCGTGAGGGGACCAGGAGTCTGTGGCAACCCGCAAGGGGCCTATCCCTTGGAAAGAGGGGCACAGGCTTCCGAGGACCCAGAGCCCAAAAAGCACCAGGTCCCTGTCCCTAGGGCAGCTCTGGGAGTTCTCAATGGGCGCTTGGGTGCAGTCCTCCTTTGCTCCCCAAGTTCCCAGATAGGCACAGTCACTTTCGGGGTATACTCCTGTGGTTTTCCAGGCGGCCCAGAGCTAAGCCAACATGCTGGGGCCTCTGCATCCGGGGCAGGGCCAGGGCGCGCGAGCCCCAGCAGGCCTCGGGCGCCACAGGGGACTGAGCTAGCGAGGGGCCTGGACTCAGAGCCACACGCGTGTGCCGTTCGTTCCCTGCCCGCTGCTGTGCCCCACGCACCACCCCAGGGCCGCGCTCACCGCACAGCAGCCCCTCTTGTGCGATCAGCGTGCGGGCGAAGGCGAAGGCCTCCTCGTCATTGCTCTTGAACCACTTGTCCACCACCTGCATGGGACCAGGCCAGCTCAGGAGACCTCTATCCAGACAGCCTGGGCCATGAGGCCCCAGTCTCCCAGCTGCCAGCCTGGGCCTCTGAGCCTGACCTGTCCACCAGCTGGGCTTTGGCCCACTTCCCGCAGGTCAGGTCCTAACCACTCCTCAGCCTCGCACTGACCCACAGGCTGCCTTCGGCCGCTCTTTCCTCGGTCCTCTGAGCCTGTGCCCACCACGGCTGGGGTGCGAATTTCATTACCCCATCTCCACCTCCACAGTGCCACTGAGCCACCCCAGGCGCCTGGGGTCCCTGGACACGGCGGGGGGAGGGGGTAAGGCTCACGCCCTCTGCCAACCTACCGCCCGGTCTAGCACAGTGGGGATGAAGTCGTAACCGATGCCCTCCACCTCGTAGGCCGTCTTCTCCGTCCGGTTCAGCTCCTCGGGCTCGGCGAGGATGGAGCCCTCGGGGTCCACCCCAATGATCTGCAGGGTGAGAGGCTTTAGGGCTCACACTGGGGATGAATGTCACCAGGACACATCCGGCCCTCATCACTCGAGTGCCAGCAGTGACCTGCCCAGGGGATGCACACGCTGCTCCCCCCTCAGAGGGAGCACGAGGTACCCAAGAGCCCAGACCCACAGAAGGAGGGTCAAATGGCCAATCTGAAGTCACATCCGGCCGGGAACTCAAATGACCTCCCAGGACTGCTGTGGGAAGGGCGCCCGCCGAGAGAGCAGGAGTCTTCGGAGACAAGGGCAGCCCTGGGCACTAACCTCTTCCTCCTCCCAAGAGAAGACAGGCCTCCCCTCCTTACAGCTGCCCCAAGGCCAGCCCAGGGCCTTTCCGACTCCCCAGGTCCCCAGTGGGACAGACTCAGTGCGCGAGCACCCCTGGGCATTTCCCAATCAGCACAGGACACCCCGAGACCGGGGTCAGAGGGCAACCACCCAGCCCCAGCTCATGTGGGTCTCAGGGTCATGAGGTGCACTGCTCCCCATCAGCCAGCCCCACGTCCCAACACCCTGGGGTGTGACACACACACCAGCCAGGACAGTGGTGCGACCTGGGCAGACACAGGAGGAAGAGGAGCTTCTGGCTCTGAGCAGGGGCCTGCTGCCGAGGAGCCGCCGTGTCCCCTGGGCATGGCGGAAGCCGTGGTGAGAAAGCCAGCAGGTCCAGCCCTGCCCCGCCCCAGGCCAGGTCAGCCTCCCCAAGGCCACTTACTCTGCACTTAGGACACTTCTCCTTCAGCTTCCGGGCAATGCCCGTGATGGTGCCACCTGTGCCTACTGAAGCTACCAGCATGTCCAGCTTCCCTGGGGGAGGGGAGCATTCTCAGGTGAGCCGGGCTGCACAGCACAGCGCTCTCAAGCCCACAGGTGCAAACACCCGCGCCCAGGCAGGCGACCGAGGGCAGAAGCCCCTCATCACAGGCTTTGGCTTCAGCTGCGGGCTCAGGCCCAGCGCCGGGCAGGCAAATCTGAGCCAGGCAGTGGCCTGTGTCAGGACAGCTCACTGCTGTCCGCAAAGCTGGCAGGCTGCGCCGACACCTGCATCAAGTACCAGGCTAGTCAGATTCCCAACAGGAGCCAAGGAGCCAACCTTTGGGCAAGTACTGCCCCCGTGGGACAGGCAGTGAGCGTGCACTGAGGGAGCTTCGGGCAGGCACCGAGGCCAAACTCACTGCGGCGTCACCAACTGCAAACATCGTGGCAACACAGGCCTCCGAATGAGAGGCCAGTACCTGCCGGGCCCCGGCCCTGCAACAGTGCCTCAGGGCTGGGGATGGGCTAAGGGGTAAAGGAACGGTCACAGCAGGTGTCTGTGTTACTAAAGCACAGACAGAGGCCAAAAAGGCACACAGGGAAGAAACTGCTTTAGAAACCCCTTCACAGAGAACACTTAAGCTGGGTTTTGAAGGGTGAAGAGGAGTTTACACTCCTAAGTAGCCAAGGATACGTGGGCAGTGGGGCAGGAGGTACACACCATCACACTGTTGCAGGATCTCCTCAGCCGTGGTGTCATAGTGCGCCAGGGGGTTGCTGGCATTGCGGTACTGAGCAGGAGAGCAAAGGGGTGAGGCATGGGAGGCACCCGCATCACCTGCATCAGCAGCAGACAAGGGACGTCCTGGCAAACACTTGCTAAGCGCCCGAGGACCTCCTCAGCCAGGGAGGAGCAGGCTGGCTACTTGGGCCACCTCCGCACGGTTCTCCAGACCCATAACTCCTGGAGCAACCACGGGTGGAAGGAGCACTGCAGAGGGCCACCCCACCCGAGCCCAGCCTCAAGTACCAGTCTGTATCACCCACATCCCGGGAGCATCACCCCAGAAAAACGCCCTTCGAGGGCACAAATCCAGCACACCTGATCTAGTATGTGAGAATTGGGGATTTCGTTCTTCAGCCGCCACGCCACCCCCACGTGAGACTCGGGGGAGTCGAACCTGGCGTTGGTGGGCGTCCTCACGATCTCCGCCCCCAGCGCCCGCAGCACATCCACCTGCCCGGAAGGCAGGTCTTGGGCTTAGCTTAGCAGGCCCCGCCCCAGCCCCACCCCACCCCACCCCAGCCACCCTCTAATCAGCTGTCGCCAGCCAGACCCCGTCCCAACCATCCTCCAATCAGTTCCGCCCCAGCCAGGCTCCGCCCCAACCCACCTTCTCCATGCTCATTTTCTCCGGCATCACGATGACGCAGCGATAGCCCTTCACGGCTGCGGCCAGCGCCAGTCCGATCCCTGCGGGCAGCACAGGGAGGAGGAGAGGGGTCTAGCGCTCCAAACCCTGCCTGGGACAAGGCCCGGAGTGCCGGACCCCAGCCTGGAAGGCCCAGGAGGGACCCGCCCGTCCGCCACCGCCCCACAGGGAGCTGACCCTGTAACACCAGGACAAAAGCCATGCCCCGGGTCAGCGCACCCCGGCCGCCCACCTGTGTTCCCAGAGGTGGGCTCGATGATGGTGGCCCCAGGTTTCAGGGTCCCGTCCCGCTCAGCATCCTCGATCATGCGTAGGCTGATTCGGTCCTTCACGCTCCCGCCCGCATTGAAGAACTCACATTTGGCCACTGGAATCAGAAATCACTCACAGGGATGAAAGGACCCAACTCTGGCCGGTCCCTGCTGGTCCCGTGCGCTGGCTCAGCGCTCGCCAGTCCTGGGCACAGTCACCTCTCCCCAAAGCTCGGTGCCCACTGACCACAGCTATCACCTTGGAGCCCACCCACCTGCCCTGCAGGCCATGGGGCAGCTGAGCAAACGAGGCTGCACGGGAGCCCCACCTGATGGGTGGGCGGAGGGTGTCTTCCCAAGCGGCAGCAGCCACAGGAAGGGCCTGCAGGGCAGCCAGACTGGAACCTCTGATGCAGGCCAGCCAGCCCACTCCATGCCCTCACCCACTGAGCCCCTTCCTCACACCACTGGCCCTGGTGTCCCCACCCAGGTCGCACAGGTATTGTTCTTAAAGGGAGGAATCCTGCGTTGCACTAGCTGATCTGAAATACCCTGGGCTGACCTAAACACCCACGAACCACCTCCCGGGCCATCTTGCTGTCTCCGTTTTCTTTTACCCCAGGGTTTTGCTAAGTCCCTACAGTCCCCAGGCTGGGTTTTAATTCAAGACCTTCCAGCCTCAGCCTCCCGCCGGGCTGGGATTACAGGCACGTGCCACCACACCAGGCTGTGTCCTTTTTTCTGAAAGCCACTAGACCTCCCCAGAAACTGTCAGAGGTGCCATGTGTGTGGCCCTGCCACAGTTCCTAGAGATGACACCGAGATGTGGGCGTGGCCCTGTCTGGAAGGCAGGCACACACGCCCCCCAGCTGCTTCAGCCTTCGCCCTTGCCTGTGGGCATCAGTGAGGGGCCCCTCCTGCCCACCCTCCTTCAGAGTCCCCGGGGAGAGGGAAGAGGACGCCAGGTCTTGAAGCCCCTCCTGTGAACCTCCAGGTTCCCCACACCAGGACCCCGCCCTGGGCCCTCGCCTGACCCTCCACTTCAGGGACACCTCTGTCCCATAGGTGTCCCAAAGTAAACATGTCCCAAACCAAATCCCCACTCCCCTTGCCTCTCCTCGCCCTGCAGGAGCTGGTGTGTCTAAGCCTGCTCATCACCGGCCCCTCCTGGGCTCCCAGGCACTCCAAGGGTTGCTCTGAAGATCTTCACTGGAGCCCCCCCTTCACCCCAGGCCGGAGGTGGCCAGCAGCCAGAGGGGCCTGCTCAGTCACCCTGACACCACACCCTGCTTCTTCCCTGCCATGCAGAACCTGGGTGAAGCGCTCTTGGCAGCTGTTAACTACTGGAGCTTTCCAATGCCCCCTCCAGGCACCCCCAAGACCCAGCCCAGAGGAGGCAGGGGAGGGGCTTGGAGGGTCTTGGCTAGCTGCACTCACAGAGCTCGCACTTGAGGCCAGCGTTCTTCCCGATCTTGTTGATTCTGACCATTGGGGTGTTCCCGATGTTGCTCAGAATATCTGGCAAAATTTTTGGAGATTCTGCCCTAAAACAGAGAGGAGTCCACAACATTCAGGAAACAAAACAAACCAGTGCAACAGTGAGTTAATACGCTCCGGCGTCCACGTGTGTTTTTAAACCAGGAATCAAAGACTTGGCTCTAAGAAGGAATCTGGGTGATCACATGAACCCACACATGGGGTTCAGTGACACAGTAAACACACCTAAGCACACACATGCGCACCTCGAAAAGCCAAACACAAAAGCCAGGTGTGGTGGTGCACACCCGTCATCCCAGCACCCTGGGAGGCTGAAGCCAGCCTGGGCTACGCCATGAATTACAGGCCAGCTGGAACTGCATAGTGAGACCCTGCCTAAAACAAAAAACAAACAAAATCCCATAAAAGATTAAAAAAAAGCTGAGGATGCAGCTCAGTGCAAAGGTCCTAGGTTCAGTCCCCAGCACCACAAAACAATCTGAACACAGTAACGCTGTGGTCAGTGTTGTGGTAAAACTATTTCCCAGTGAAAACATCGAAGAAGCCTCAAGTTTGACCACAGACCCAGGTTCCTCTCACTGGAAAGCGGGTGCTGGGAATCCCAATCCGCTGGTCCCCGCAGGTGAGTGTGGGGACACCTCCAGGCCTGTCCTTTCGTGGCTCAGACCCTGGCCGGCAGCCCTGGCTGGATGAACTGGTGATTGTGCCAAGGCTCTGGCTTTATCTGAATGACGTAGCCAGAGCTGCCTGTTTGCGTCTGCTAAGTGACTAGTCAGGTGTGGGTGCCTGGGCTGCCCGGGTGTCCCTACCTTGCTGGGCACTGACCTAAGTGCTAAGCCTGCCTGGGTCTCTAAGGTGCTCTGGGCAAGCAAGGTGATCCCAAGGGGGACCCCACCCTGCACCCCACTGGCTCTGTGGCTGCCAGGTACGGATGGCATCAACCACCCCCTGGGATCAAAACCAGAGACTCACGGGCAGGCGTGGTGATGTGGGGAGTCAGTGACAGGCCTGCCCAGGTGCCAGGTGCACCTGCTCGGGGTGTCCGGCGGGATCCACAGGCGCTCCTTGTCCCCCTCGGGCTCCCCTGAGAGGTGCGGGCAAGCTGAGGCCCCGAGCTCTGACTGGGGTGTCTCCGAAGGCATGCTGGGTCTACAGCAGAGGGTGAGAGTTCAGGTGAGGGCTGGTGGACTCCACCGCCCTGCGGCAGCTTGGCCCTTTCCCAGGTTAAACACAGGGCTGCCCTGCAGCCCGACAATCCAGCTCCTGGGTGCAGATCCAAAACCAAAAGTAGATATTTGGATGCCCATGCGCATAGCAGGTATCATTCACCAGTCAGAAGGTGGACAACCCATGGCCATCGATGGATGACACACAAACGCGTGGTCCATCTGTGACATGGAGTATTACTCAGCCCTAAAAGGGAAGGACTCCTGGGACATGCTACAGTGTGAACGAAGATACCACAGTCAGAGAAGTCAATCACAGAAAGGACAGGTACTGTGGGATTGCACTTATGTGAGTAGTTTCACATCTTTCCACGGAAAAGTCAGAAAGGAAGTAGCATAGAGCCAGCTGTGGAGCAGGCCTGTCATCCCAGGGACTCCAGAGGCTGAGGCGGGAGGACACAAATTTCAAGGCCTCCTGAGCAACTTAGGAAGACCTGTCTCTAAGGAAAATGAGAAAGCGTTGAGGACATAGCTCAGGAATAGAGCACAAGCTTAGCATGTGCCAGGCCTTGGGTTCGATTTCCAGTATCATTTAAAACAAACAGTAGCACAGTCAGGCGGGGGAGGGGGAGCGGGCGTTGAACGGTGCGGCTGGCAGTGAAGGTCTCGGTCTAGATGGGCTGTCGGCCGCATGGGACAGATGATAAACACAGTCCCTTCTCTGCACTGGCCCCACACCCACGGTTTAAACACCCAGGGTGCAGCTCAGCAGGTCGGCGCTGCCCATCGGGGCTCGTAAGTAACCCAGGGACGGTTAAGTCCCTGGGTGTGTGTGTGGGTCCTGTGTGAACTCTAGGCCTTTTAAGTACACGGGGGTCCTGCAGCCATACCCCAAATACAGGGTGAAAACTGTATTACCATACACACGTATTTAACTCACAGGATTTTTTGTTAAGTTTTTTTTTGAGACAGTGTCTCCCCACGTGGTTCAGAGCCTAGAACTCACTATGTAGTCAAGGGTAGACCTTGACCTTGGGGCGTTTCCTGCTTCAACTTCCTTCGGGCTAGGCCTCAAGGTGGGCAGCACCCGCCCAGCTCACCCACAGGTAAAAACAGTTTTTAATCCCTAAAACACAATAAAGTAAAATAGGTCCTGTCCTTCGCAGGAGGCCAACTGCTCAAAGCCTGTGTGCGGGGTTCCCAGGCTGGGGTGTGACACAGCCTGCTGCAGGCACCGGTGGTGGCCCCGGGCCCCTGTTTGGCACTTGGCCTTGCCCCCGCACAATTCCCCGGGAAATGACATCAGGCAGCTTAAAAGAGATGAGAGGGGGAGAGAGGAGCGGAAGAGAGACAGACAGAGAGAGAGGGGAGAGAGGGAGGGAGAGGAGGATGAGGAGGAGGGAGGGAAGGACGAGAAGAGAGCGGACCCTTCCTGGGATGCATCTCATGCCCTTCTAGGGACACTGAGCGGATGTCGTCCACCTTCGCCATCGCAATAACTGGGCCTGAGCTGGCCCCTCTTGCCATCTCCTCCTCCGAGCCCACATTCATCGGGAAGACCCAGGCTCCCGCTAGCAGCATGGTGTCACTGCCTCGCTGCTGACTCGGGCCCTCAGGGTGACGGCCTGAAGGAGGCTGGGAGACCAGGCGGTCTCTCTTGGCACAGAAAGGGGCAGGAGGGCGAGGAAGGCATCGCATCGCGGGAAGCTGAGCCTGCTAGCAAGGCTGTTTGCCTACAAGATGATGCAATTCACGGGTGGGGGTGGGGGTGGGGGCCCCAGGGCAGTGGTGCTCGGGAGGCCTTGGCCCCGGACTATTAAAGACCCTACTCTGGACCCGCTCTTTCTCAGAAAAATGCGCCCATTTTTCAGGGGTTCGCGCCCCTCTTCCTCAACCTCTAAAAAGTCCGTGTGAGCGGAAGCGCGCCCTCCGTCCGATGGCACCGGGTCCCAGCACTGTCCTCACGCCCGGGAGACCCCTGTAGAGGCAGGAGGGTCCCCCCGGCGGGGTCCACGTACTCGGGGACCCGGGTCCACTGCGGCCTCGCGCTCTGCCCGTGCCAGGCGTCCCAGACAGGCGCCCTCTCGACGCCCGGGGACCCCGCACCGCGTCCCGGCGAGGCCCGGCGGCTGGGTCGCGCGAGTGCGTGTTCTTCGGGGATCTTCGCGGAGGAGGCCGGGGCCCCACGGAGCCTCGGGGAGCGCGCGGGAAAGGTAGGGGGTGGCCGGGTAAGGACGCGCGACTGTCGCGGAGCGAGGAGCTGGGGGGGCGGTCCTGGGCGGGGTCGGGGTCAGGCTCGGGCTCGGGCTCGGGTCAGCTGCTCCGCGTGCCCTATGGCAGGGGGCGCAACTCGGCACGCGGTGGGCGGGCGGGCGGGGGCAACGGCGGACCTCGGGCGGGCGGCGGGATCCGGATCGGGGTCGGGATCCAGGTCGCTGTCGGGGTCGGGGTCGCAGCTCACCAGGGCGCACGGCGAGGGCGAGGACGGCG
>PVJX010018789.1:0-35919 GCA_004027295.1 Dolichotis patagonum
TTTTCACAAGATGTGTAGTTAACTGGCTCCCACTCGCTAAGGGGTGGGGCACGGGACAGGGGACAGGACGACATGAGATGTCTGATTCTCAGCCCGCATGCTGGCAGGCTCACAGCCGCCCCCCAGAGAGGGGAGGAGCTCCTTGTTCTCCTGGCACCCCGAGTCAACCACATGGTGCAGGTCCCGAGGCACCAGAGTCTCTCCCTTGCAGGCCCCCTGAAGTCTGCCATACTCACCTGCTGTTTCTTTCTGATGAATTGACCATTCCATTTCCAAAGTTCTGAAATGGCCAACAGACCACAGAAAGAATTCTCTTTAGGCTCCTGTTTGGAACCAGCAGCTACAGCAATCTGCTGGCCTTGCTTCAGGGCCAGTGTAAACAGCTTTTTAAAGCCATTTGTGCTCTCATGATTTTTTACTAATGTCAGTTAATCTTAGTCTTTTTATCATTTAGTTGGATCTGTTTTCCATTTTTTTCATTGTTGTTTTAAATAAATAATTAATCATTTTGGTACTAGAATTTGAACTTGGGGCCTCATGCTTGCCAGGAGGGTGCCATATCACTGAGCTAGATCACCAGCCCTGTTTTGTTGTTTTTAAGGTATCTATGAGTTTGCAGTCAGTCTCCTGCATCAGCCTGGTCTTCCAGTTCTGACATTGTACTCATATTGGTAACTTCTACTGTCCATACTTTGTTTAGAATTTTTATCTCTTGAATTTCTGTTTAGTATCTTTCCATGGACTCTAATCTTTGCTAAAGTTGTTATTAATACTTTATTTTGTTTAACATTTTGTTTAACTCACTAGCTCATTTTAGTGTTGCCTGTAAGCTCACTGATTATTTTATTAATTCTATTAGCTATTTAGTTTTACCTTCTTTAAACTTGCTGAGCACCTTATTGATTTTCTTTTGTTTTCTTGATTGTCATTTTTGTATAATTTGTGGTTTTTAATGTCCTCCTCATTGATTCCCCATTGATCAGTTATGGAGAAGTTGGAAGATTTGGAAGCATTTTCTTGCCTTTTCTTCTTATATTTCTATTTGTTTCTCTTTTTTTTCTTATGTGTTGAGGTTTGCAGGGTGATAATAGTAGAACAATTTTGTCGCTAGTGTGGTGATCGCCTTATTTAATTTTTGCTTTCTAGTGGTGTATTCTGAGGGTGGTTAGTTGTAAACTTTTGCCTCTGTCCCAGGATCTGACCACTTCCATTAATTTGGGAAAGGAAGGTGCAATGTAATTGACCCAGGCACCTGGTTCTACAAAAAATGAATCACAATATTGTTGATGACACAAAAAACAGACCAGATACTGGCATACACTAAAAATTCATTAATATCAACAATTGTGTCACTCTGACAATAGCTGCAAAATCAGCAACAATGATAGTGTCAAAGACAAACTGGATATTGATATGCCAAAGAAGAATAGGAGTTACCACTGTACCATCACTAACTACAGAAAAGAGATCTAGAGTTATAATTTAGATGCAAAGATAAACCAAATATTAACATACAATAAATATATACCAAATGCAACCACTGTACCACCATTAATAATAGAAAACAAAGAATAATGGTATAGAGTTAACTAAATATTTAAAAATTATAAGGCTTAATGCCCAAAAGAAGGATTAGGCAGGGAACAGAAGGATGAAAGAAGTAAAATTTCAAAAATAAAGAGGATAAGAAGGAGACAAAAGTGAGACAAAGGATTCTATTAAGGGATAATAGAAAACTAATAGAATTAGATAAAAATAATACAAAAAGTAAACAAGAAAAAGATTAAAACAGAAAACAAACAAAAAAAAAACCAAAAACACAAATAAAAACAAAAACCCCCCAAAAAACAAAAAGCAAAAAACCCCCAAAAACCCAAATCTGCAAAAACTAATGAAGAAAAAGAAAAGCAAAAAAGAAAATATTTGTCCAATTATTTGTTTTTGAATGTGGACTTATTTCCATGGTCTGTAATATTGTGATCTGCTAGATGTGGTCTGAGGAATACTGAATCATTGCTGAGGCCTGAGGCTGTTTTGTTTTCACACCTGCATTTTTGTCTGTGAAAGCTGACTCCAGCCCTTCATGTCCTGGGGCAGGTGCTTGGTCAGTCAGTGATTTTTGCCCCAGGGCATTGTTCTCTCTGGCAATTCCAGTTTCTGTGTTTCAGTTTCTGTATTTGTCTGTGCGCCTCAAATCATGGGTTTCTTTATGTTCTGTGGGTTTGTGAGGTGCCCCCACTCCCCGCCCCGTTCCAGAGTTCACTCTGTTGATGTATCTGAGGCTGCTGCAGTCTTTCATGCTGAGCCATGTTCTGCTCGGGTTCATAGATGGAGAAAGCAAACAGAACCCTGAGATTTGTGCTGTGAGATAGGGATTCAAGCAGACCACTGGACCTAATGCCAGTGCTTCCAGACACAGTCCTTTCTGAAAGTCTCACGACCAGATGGGGGTCTCACCCCCTGCCTCTTTCCTGGCCTGCATGTAAACTTCTCAGAGGTGGGGTCATTGTCCAGCCTGTACCCTCTCCGTGACCGTCTCTTTGGCTGTCTCCCACCTAGTCACTGTGGTAAGGTGACACCAAGGACTCTGAAATACTCTTCTGTAGTTGTTTTATAGCTAACTCTTAAACAGTTAACCCTTTTCAAATAGTTCCTGGTTAAATCTCAAATATGGCCAATTCAGCCTGGGTTTCTTCTCTAACTGTAGCCAACTTTGAGGGAGGAGTCACTTTCTCAGTAAAACCCAAAGTTGTTTTTGCAGTTTATAATAGTTGTGGGCTTTTATTGGCCTAGTCTATAGTTTCTCCCTGAAGCTTCTGACCAGGCTTATCTTGCGTCAGTGGAGCCAGGGTCAGCTTTCTAGATTGCTTTGTTTTCTGTGCATTGTGCTCCATTTCTTCGTCTTGTTTGTAGTTTCTAGTTTTCCTATCAGCTCCCTCCTGATTCTCATAGATATTTTTTCCTCTTCAAGTTTTTTTTTGTAGATGTCTCAGTTCAAGGTCCCTGAGAGGCTATATATTGCTGTTTCTATTTTCTCTGCCATTTTTGTTTTGTACTGGAAATTGAACTCAGAACTTTGTTCTCTGCTATTTTAAATTCTAATATTTTTTAGTAGAATTATTCTTATTTAATGGACAGAGTTTAAGGCATTTAACTTAATTTAACCACACACTATGTGTGTAGTATGGGTAATTTAAAGCAGATAAAATGTATCAACTTCATCTCTTCAGCTCCTTAAAAAGTTACATAGATGGAGAGTTGTACCAATTTATATAAAAGGAAAAAGCTAAGAAAGTTAACTAGTCAGTATTACAAGACAGTACAGTACAAAATCTGAAATTTCTTAGGAATTTTGGATTCTATATACTGCATGTAATCTGGGCATTTCAGCTTTCCTGGGGTCTCTAAGGCACAGTTTGCTGGGCAAATCTATCCCACTGCCTGGTTTTATACATTCTATGGATTAAGAACAGATTTTGCATTTTTAAGTGGCTGGAAAAAATTCAAAAGAGAATAATATTCTATGGCACACAGAAATTATATGAAATCTAATTTTGTGCACACAAAGTTTTATTAGAACACAGTATGCTTATTCACTGACATGTCAGATGCTTCTTTAACACTACAGTGGCAGAATTGAATTGCTCCAAGAGAGACCACATGACCTGCAAAGCCCAAAACACTCATTAATTGGTTTCTGACCTAGATCCCCAAACTCCCAAATGAGTGTATGGCAAAGGCTTAAATAAATGAGACAAGTGGTATGATGTTAGGGCTTCAAGAGGATCAAAACTCTCTAGCAGAGTTCTTGACTCAGTGGCTACCACGAGGGCTAGGACAAAGACTTCTCTGGACCGCCCATATTTATTAGGTTTAAACAAGAGTGAGGATACTGAGGAAAGTGCAGGAAGTGAGCAGGACTTTGGGAGTTACTTCAAAGACTTCTCCAAGTAATAAATTATGCCAATTTAGGAAAACCATCTTATCTCCATGATGACATTTATGGTAGGAGTGAGACTGCAGGGTGAGATGCCTGCAGCTTCAGTCTTTATCTGCTTAATTGATATTTGAGCCAGGTGTCCTCAGCTGTGGCCTTATCTTGCCCTTTGAGGTATCTTTGGCCTTACAGGCCACTACAGGCCTCAGACAGGACCAGTGATTCATAGAGGTTCACTTACTATGAATCAGCTCCCATAGCTAGACAAAGGGCCTAGGACTAGGACAGACCCAGAGAAACATAGAAAGCCAATTAGTTAATTTTAAATCCTGCTCAGAGCTGCTTTGCAGTGGTCTCCAACAACTTATTATATGACCCTTTAAGGAAAAAATTTGCCTACTTCTGTTCTACATAGTCATCTTGGCTTTGAAGTTAAGGTAAAGGGAAAAATGGGTAAAATATCAAGCACTGTACATTGGCATTGATTAACTTCTTTTACTCCTCTTCCCCCAAATTAACTAGTCACACTATTTCACTTTATAGAGCAGGAAAATGAATGTGTCTGAGGTCACATAGTTAATAGGTGGAAGAACTGTGTTATGAATTTGTTCCGTCTGTCTCTGAATGTACCTTGGACGACATACCCCATAGCATCTGAATTTTCTTCCATCTTTGGTTGAATAATTTGGTTAGAAAATTCTGCCACATGTGTTTTAACTGCTGATCCTCAATTGCATTTTTAAATTATATTATGAGAAAGGGCAAGGATTCCCCTGTCCATATTGTAAAGTTATTTGTATTAGAATAAATTCCTAGGCCGTTAGTGTTCTTCCCCAAAGTGGGCACATTAACTTGGGTACTCATCTGTCTTGGTCCAGGGAGTTTTCATGGTAGTTATATCCTCCTCCAGTTCATTCTGAGCCCACAGTGTGTTCTCCTCATAGCTGGAGTTGAAAGCCTGATGCTTCAAGTGGGGTTCAATTTTCCATGAAGCTTGGGATGGCCATTCAAAAGCATATTCCATTGGTTTTTAATTCACCATTGTTGTTCAGGCTTACAAGGAATGGAAGATCATATCTTCATTCACACCTTCAGCATCTGACTCCAGAGTCAGAAACTGGCCATTGCTTGAAGTGCCCCTGGAGAAGCTGAGTTCTCAGGCCCGGTCCCAGACAGTGAATCCAGAAATGTACAAGGTAAAATTCTACCATTTGCTGTCTCATTTATTTGACATGAAATCTGCTAAACAAGATGTGGAAAAGAAAATGAGATAAAAAGTGGAGCCTTGCACTTGGCTGGTCTTTCTTTGTATCAACAAAAGAGAGAGGAGTGCAGAAAAGGGAGGGACAGAAATTTCATTGTTAGAAAACTCCCTTTTCTCAGCAGAGAGCTGGGCTTGATGAGTGGGATGCTGTTTGAAAATGGAAGGGGAAGGGTAGCACCTTCTTTTCATCTTTGGAATTCAGCTGTAATCAAAGTTTGATGCCATCGTGTAATAGGTCTTGAGTAGTCTGTCTCAATGATAATTATAGTAGAAATGTATGACTAGTTTAATTTTTAAAAATAAGTCACAATAGCTATATAAAATGAACCATTGGAGTAAAATGAGTGAAGGATACACTATCTTTGTAACTTCTGGTAAATCTATGATTATTTCAGAATTAAAATTTAAAACAATTATAGCAGATTCAAATGGGTCATGCTTACTTGCCTTTTTGGAGGGAAATAGGTGGAGTTTCTTATAACCTCACTTGAGCTGCACCTATTTGTTCTGTACCTGCTAAACACCTAGTATTTTCTTCATATCTGTGCACTTTTTAAAATTTCACTTTTGTATTTTTTCCAAAATCGGAGCATGTCTAGTAAAGAGCCATGTTGTAGCTGTGGGCAAGAGGCTTACCATTTTTGTCCTGAATCTTATTCTTAGCTTCTTAATGGAGAGCTGAAACAGCTGTATACTGCCATCACACGAGCTCGTGTCAACCTCTGGATCTTTGATGAAAACCTGGAGAAACGGGCTCCTGCTTTCAAATATTTCATTAGAAGAGGCTTTGTCCAAGTTGTGAAGACAGATGAAAATAAAGGTAAGATATCATTAAATTATTCTTACTGTTAGAGGAAGCATGTTTCTCTTGGCTATTCTTATGGTAAGGTATGAAGAGTATACTTTGTTGTTGCTTTGTAGTGCTGGGAATTGAACTGAGGACTCATGCATGCTTGGCAAGTGCTTTACCACTGACCTTCACCCAGACCAGGATATAGTCTTTTGAAAGGATTTCTTTTCCTTTGCAGTCTTGTGAGAAATGAGTATTCTCGCTGATTTGTTAAACTGCGAGAAAGGGTGGGTTGTAGTGGAGTGAAGGAGGAGGGGTTAACTCCTTCAGAGAAGATCTTTTACTTGTCATTTAAAATTGTTTTGAACAAAATTTAGAGAAAATATGGCCTAGAGGTAGGATACAAATTGCTATTAAATTATCAGTACCTATTGATTTTCGGTACCTATGAAAATAAAGATAGCACAGTCCCATTTGTATGAAACTAAAGACAATCTGAATATCCAGTGGAGAAAAAGATAAATATTTTTCTTTCAGTGGAACACCATGTAACAATTAAAGATTGTTAAAGATGGATTTCCATTTAAGGCTATAGAAAGATGTTGAAAACATACTCAATTCAAAAAAGCAAAATTTAAAGCAGTATAGATACAATGTTCTAATTTTAAATAACTATATTATACAATTATAAACACTATATATATGTATACTAGGATAGAATGTTTGTACATGTGTCATATGTTTACATATACATATAAACAAACATCTATTTAAGTGTATTTATCAAACTGAATTCAGTTCCTGTGTTTGTATATCAAGAATTAAGTTTGTAAGAGTTTGATAGTGAAGGATAATAGTTTGTCTGAATCTGGCTCTTAAATTTCACAAAATAAAAACCAAAGATTCAAGAAGTAAGAAATTCATTAGAATCTGTATCCATTCATTTCCTTATTGTGGGTAACAAAGGTTTATATAGGGCGAGTTTGGAGATAGAATATGTATAACGTATAACACATATAACCTATCATTTTGACACAGTCTGTTTGTTGTCTTATCGCTGGTGCTAGGATTGGCAGCCATGTAAGTTCTTGAGTGAATGTGGACACCTTTTACTTTTCACCTTTATGCCTTCTGTGCTTTTTGCAAGTTTGCAAAATGATAATTTATCATACTATTTTCATAATTTACTAAGACTAGCTAATTTTAAAAAAATGAAGTGAAGATCTGAAGGTTAGTTACTGAGGTAACTCCTCTAAGCTCCCCAAGGCAGTAATAGACACATATAGTTAGATTTTTTGATGATTACCATTCTTTCAGACATAAGAAGAAATCTTAGTGTTGTTCCAATTTGCATTTTCCTAATGGCCAAAGTTGTGAACATGTTTCATATGTTTATTGGCCATTTGCATTTCTTTTTCTGAGAAGCATTTATTCATTTCACTTGCCCATTTTTGATTGAATCTTTCATTTTCAGGACCTAATTTTTAAAAAAATTTGTATGTTAAATATTAATCCTCTGTCTGAGGGATAGCTGGCAAAATTTTTTCCCCATTCCGTAAATTGTCTTCTCAGTCTGTTGTTTTTTTCCTTTGCTGTGCAGACTTTTAGTTTGCTGTGATTCCATTTGTTGGTTCTTACTGTTATTTTTGTACAATTGAAATTCTGTTCAGAAAGTCCTTGCTAACTTCAGTGTCTTCAAGGTTTTGCCTATTTGATCTTCCAGTAAGTTAAATATCCCTGTTTTTAATATTTAGCCCTTTGATACATTTTGGTTTTAGTTTAGTACATGTTAGAGGTATGGCTCCAGCTCCAATCTTCTCGGGATGGATAGCAAGTTTTCCCAGCATCATTTGCTATAGAGACTGTTTTTCTTCTAGTGTATGTTTTTGACTTCTTTGTCAAAGATCAAATCACTGAATATGTTTGGAGTTGTTTGTACATCCCCTATTCTGTTCCATTGATCTACATGTCTGCTTTGTGCTAATATCATGCAGTTTTAACACTGTAACCTTGTAGTATAATTTGAAGTCAGATCTTGTGATGACTCTTGCTTTGCTCCTATTGCCCAGAATTACTTTTACTATTTTGAGTCTTTCTGGAATCATATGAATTTGAGGGTTGTTTTCTCTATTTCTGTGAGGAATGCTATAGGCATTTTTATTGGGATTGCATTAAATCTATATATCGGTTTTGGAAGAAATGCCATTTTGGCAATGTGAGTTCTGCTTATCCAGGAACAGGAGGGATGTTTCTATTTTCTGATGTCCTCTTCAATCTCCTTTTTCAGAGTGCTATAATTTCATTGTAGAAGTCTTTTACTTTCTTGGTTAGGTTAATTCCTAGGTATTTAATTTTTCTTGATGCTATTGTGAATGGTATTGTTTTTCTAATTTCTTTGTCAGTGGGTTTATTATTAGTGTACAAGAATGCTATTGGTTTTTGTGTGTTGATTTTGCATCCTGCTGCAAAATTGCTTAATTTGTTTAGTTCTAGGAGATTTTCGATGGAATTTTTTGTGTCTTCTATATAGAGAATTATGTCATCTGCAAATAATGATAATTTGACTTTTTCCTTCCCTATTCATATCCCATTTTATTTCTTTCTCTTGCTTGATTGCTCTGGCTAACATTCTGAGTACTGGTTTGGACAGTGTGGTGATAGTGGGCATCTTTGTCCTGATTTTTGAGATAAAGCTTTTAGTTTTCCCCCATTTAATATAATAGTGGCCTTTTGTTTGTAATACATGACTTTTATTAGATTCAGGTAAAGCTCTTTATTTTCTGCAGAGTTTTTATTATGAATGGGTATTGGATTTTTGTCAAGTGCCTTTTCTGTATCTATTGATATGATCATGTGGTTTTTGTCTTTGCTTATATTTATGTGGTATATTACATTTATTTAATTTATGTATGTTGAACCATCCTTGCAACTCTGAGATGAAATCCACATGGTCATAACATATGTTTCTTTTTGATGATTTGTTGTGCTCTATATGCTAGTATCTTCTTAAGGATTTTTACATATATATGCATTAAGGAGATTGGCCTGTAGTTTACTTTTATAGTTGGGTTTTTGTCTGGTTTGGGGATCAGAATGATGCTGATTTCTGGAAATGAGTTTGCAAGTGCTTCAATTTGCTTTCAGTTTTGAGGAGTATTGGTGTTGTTGTATCTTTAAATATCTTGTATAGCAGCAAATTCATCAGGTCTTGAAGTTTTTTTCGGTTTGTAGCTTTTTTAAATTACTGCCTCAATTTCATTGCTTATTATTGGGTTGTTCAGAATTTCTATGACTTCTTGATTTAGTGCTGGTAATTCATATGAATCTAAGAATCCGTCCATTTGTTCAAAATTTTCAAATTTGTTAGAAAACAAGTTTTCATAGTAGCTACTATCTTCTGAATTTAATAATGCCTATTGTGATTTTGCCTTTGTCATTTCTAATTGCATTATTGTGAGCCTGTCTTTCTTTTGGTAAATTTGGCTAGTAGTTTATCTATTTTGTTATATTCTTTCAAAGAAACAGCTGCTTAATTCATTGACTTTTTTCAGTCTTTATTTCATTAATTTCCACTCTGATCTTTGTATTTTCCCTCCTTAAATTCAGTTTGGGGTTGGATTATTGTTTGTTTTTTAAGCATCTTGAGATTCATCATATGCTACTTATTTGCACTTACTCTGCTTTTCTAATGTGACCATTGTCTGCAATAAGCTTCCCTCTTAGAACTGCTTTCGTTGTGTCTCATAGATTCTGGTGTGCTATACTGGCTTTATCATTTGATTCCAGAAATTATTTAGTTTCTTCTATGACCTACTGGGTGTTGAGGAGTGTATTATTAAGCTTTCATGTGTTTATAAATTTCCTGTGGCTTCTTCTGTGATAGATTTCTAGTTTCAATGTACTATGGACAAGTAAATAATAAACAAAGAGTTGATTTAAATTCTTTTGTATTTATTAAGATGCTTTATGAACTAGTAAAGGGGTACCTTGGCTTATGAACTTAGTTTGTTTTGTGATTTGGGGGAAGATGACTGGGTTTGTGTTTGTGTGAGGAAGATGTCCATGTTCATATTTGTCACCTAGTGTGGAGTTTGTGAATGGAAGCAAAATTTTGCTAAACACTTCTGTTTCCAAACCAAAGTATTTGTGAACCAAGAGATTATTGTGTAAAGTCTATTTTGGAGAAAGTTTTTGTGCTGCTGAAAAGAATATGTATTTTGTTATTGTATGGTAGAACACTTTTTAGATATCTTTTGTATTTGTTTGAAGGTGTGGTTTAACTGACAAAAATGTTAAGTTTGTGTTTAGTCGATCTGTTTCTTGTGAAAGTGGGTATTGAGGTCACCCATTATAATTGTTGTCATTTAACACTATTTTGTCTTTGATTTCTGAAACCTTGTCTTTATGTTAGTCATTTCTGTAATTTATAAATTGTATACAGGTTTTGATTTCTGGTATTTCTATCAGATACCTTTTTAATGGAGTCTTTGTCTGCAATTTATAAATTCAATACATTTTTTTCCCCAATATTTCTGTCTGATACCTTTTTGGTGAAATCTTTGTCGTTGGTATTTATCTGATGTTTTATGTCCTGGAGTATTTGTTTTATGAAGATAGTTGTCCTAGTATTTGGTGCGTATATATTTGCAAATGTTAAATCTTCCTGTTGGACTGTTCTCATAACTGGTGTGGGGTAACCTTCATTGCCTCTTCTGATCATTTTTAGCTAGAAGTTGACTTTTTCTGAGAGGAAAATTGGTACCATTGCTTGCTTTGGGAATCCTGGTGCATGAAATACTGTTTTCCAGCCTTTAATTTTAAGTCTATGAATATATCTTTGGATTAGATGAATTTCTTGAATGCAACAAACAGACTGTAGGATTCTGTTTTTTGATCCACACTTTCAAACTGTCTTTTAATAGGAGAATTGAGCCATTAATATGGAGGGTTGTTACTGAAAAATGCTGATTTATTACTGACATATTAGTCTTCTGTTAATGCCTCCTTTCTTTTTCTTTTTCTCTTTGCTTATCTCTCTGCCTTGCTTGATGTATTTGTTTTGAGTTTTTTACTTTTGTTTGGCTTCTTTGTCTTTGTCAATGATATTCTTGAGTATTTTCTGGTGTTCTGGTTTAGTGTTGATATGTATTTTTTTGTTTTGTTGTTTGTTCTTTTTCTTTTGTTTAATTAATTAATTAATTAATTAATTTTTTGGTTATCAGGAATTGAACTCAGGACCTTGCAATGCCCAGGCAGTTTCTTATGTCATCTACTGAGCTGTATCTCCCAGCCTAAGTTGTTCTTTTTCATAGAATGATTTTACCCTCTTTTTTCAAAGAAATTTTGCATTATATGTTAATCTGGTTGGAAGTTGCTTGCTTTTAATGTTTGTAATATTTCATGATGGGTTCTCTTGGCCTTTAAAGTTTGTGTTGAGAAGTCTGTTGTAATCCTAATGAATTTATCTTTGTATGTGATTTTTTGTTTTTGCTCTGACAGCTTTTAAGATTCTATCTGTTTGGAAAGCTAGAAGTTTGAGTAAGATGTGTTGTGCTGAGCTTTTTTCACCATACTTGTTTGGTATTCTAGAAGCTTCTCTTATCTGTATGCTGAAGTAGTTTTTCATACGTGGAAAGTTTTCTATTATGATTTCTGTAAATGAATTTTTTATGGCATGCGTGCTGTCTTCTAGTTTCTAACTCTAGTTAGCCTTATGTTGGTCTTCTTAGCATTGTCTAGTAGTTGTTGGATAAATTTTTGCTTTCTTATTTTTTTGTAAGGCTTATCAGAGGAACTTGTTGTCATTTAACACTATTTTGCTTTGATTTCTGAAACCTTGTCTTTATGTTAGTCGTTTCTGTAATTTATAAATTGTATACAGTTTTTTATTTCTGGTATTTCTATCAGATTCCTTTTTAATGGAGTCTTTGTCTACAATTTATAAATTCAATATAGTTTTTTTTCCCCTGATATTTCTGTCTGATACTTTTTTGGTGGAATCTTTGTTGTTGATAAATTTATCATTCGTATTTTGAACTGTTTTGGTTAGCTCTTCCAAGTTTTTGTCTCTGCCATATCCACATTGGTCATTTTGTATGGGAATTCCATAAACTTTTGAATCATGTCCTTTCTGAACTTGCCAAGTTGCTTGAACTCTTTTCTGATCAGTTTGTAAAGCTTCACTGCCTGGTGTTTTGCTCCCTGAATCCTGCTCCCTTAATTGCTCCCTGAATACTGCTCCCTTAATTGCTCCCTGAATCTGCCTTCAAGGAGAGTTAGGAGAGTTAGGAGACCTTGGCCTTTTTCTTTGCCTTATTTTCCAGGGTGTGTGTGTGTGTGTGTGTGTGTGTGTATGTGTGTATATGTGTGTGGTGCTGGGGGCTGAGGTTACTTAGGGTGAAGAGAGATTTTAGTTAATATGAAGATCTTTTTAGTTATATATGCCAGTAATGTATTTTCAGCTTTATTTGTCCAGAGATAATATTTATCTGTGCAGCTATTTAATTTAAGTGGCTTGGACCCTGTCACTGTGTTTTGAGAAAAGAATTACTACTGGTTTTAATGGCATCACCAGATCTTAT
Source organism: Dolichotis patagonum (assembly GCA_004027295.1). Lineage (NCBI taxonomy): Eukaryota > Metazoa > Chordata > Mammalia > Rodentia > Caviidae > Dolichotis > Dolichotis patagonum. The sequence continues at coordinate 12,573 of PVJX010018789.1, forward strand.
CATACATTGCTTATATGCGATAAACCTTGCATTTATACTTTTAGTCTTTATCAATAGTTTTTGCAGCCCATATTCTGTTGTTATTAGCAGTTATTTTGCAGTGTGGAAGGAATAGTGAAGGGAAGACATGAAGGGATAGGTGGATGAGGAGTGTAAGTCAATAGGAAGAGAGATAAATAGGGTAAAAATGAAAAAATTAGAGGATTAGATTCTTTTTAATGAGATGTCATTACCCCCACAAATATCTTCTCACAGCCCTCAACATTATCCCTTCAGTTCACTGAGGAAAGCTATGAGGTTGTCAGAATCTTTTGATGTATTTGTCTACCTGCAAAGTGGAGATGAGGCAAGGGAAAATGGGGTGAGTTAAGAGAAGGAAGAGCAAAAGGAATACAGAGAAAAGACAGTTAATATGAAAGAAGGTAGGAGTAACAGACAGAGCAGAACATAGTGGACAAGAAACTTGAAAAGAATTTAAAAAGTGGGAGAAACAAAATATAAGAAAATAATATTACTATGGAAGCTTGAGTTGAAGGAACAAAATAGCAGACAAGAAGAGGGAAATAAACACCAAATAAATCAAACAAAAAAGTGCACTCATGTTGCTTGTTTTTCTTTTAGGACAAAAGATGTTATAAATGTATGAGTTGTGTTTTTTAAATGAAAACCTCTATATTCAGGTTTAATTGCAGTGTTGACACTTTGAGATAAATAAGTGGACTTTGGGTTGCAGTTTGGGTACTTGTCTCTGGAAGGTTCACCATCACTGCCTGGCTGTTTGGGATGCTCTCATTATGGCTGTTCCCCAGAGGAATAGGGCCTGGAGAAATGCAGATCAGCCTTGGTGGCAGTGCTTCCCTCTTCCACTACAGGATTTCTGTGGCTTCAGTGAAACTTCTCTGAGCACCTCCTCTAGTCAGCCGTGTTGGATCTCTCCCTTTAGTTTTGATCGTACTTCTGGCTAGTATATACAGTAGAGTACTCTCTAGGATGCATGACAGTAGCAGTGAGATACAGCTCCCATTCATCCAAATAATCATGAGAGTAAACAACCAAGGTTCACAGTGAATTGTGTCACTGAGCTGTGATGTTTGGTAGGTGAGGTGTTATCAAATTCATTTTTCACTGGCAATATTTTCTATTTATCATGATTTATTGAGATATAATGCAGTGAGGTCAAGTAGCATTTGTATTCTAAAATCCTGTTTGTTTGTTCCTTGCTAAATCTCCTACCTGGGATATTGTTAAGGGCTACTTGGCTCTGGGTTTTCCAGGAGGAATTGCTAATTGCTATTTATGTACTGATTCATAGCCATGAAAAAAGAAAATAGATCAAAATTGTAACAAAACCAAACCACATCCTTTCCCACCTCTATACCTCCTCCTTCTGAAACCCACACCAATCTGTCTTGGTAAGTTAAAATATATCTTAAAAACTAGAAAGAAGAACACAGGCTTATTAGCTTTCTGTGACTACCATAGCAGAATCCCACAGACTGGATGGTTTAAACAACAGAAGTTTTTCATAGTTCTAGTGGTTAGAAGTGCAAGATCAAGGTGTTGGCAGGGTTGATTTTCTCTGAGACTTCATTCTTTGGCATGCAGATAGATAGCCACCTTCTTTCCCCACAGTCTTTCCTGTGTGCTCCTGCTATCTGTGTGTGTCCTAGTGCCTTTTCCTCACAAGCACATCAGTTATGTTGAATTAGGGTCCACCTGCAAAGTTTCATTTTAAGTTAACCACCTCTTTAAAGGCCTTATCTCCAAATACAGTCACATTCTGAGGACAAAGGGTTTAGGACTTCAACAAATGAATTTTTTGGGAATAGAGTTTGGCCCATAACAGCTATAACTGAGTGAAGGCCCAGAGAAGAAAACCTACTTTTCTTTTTCATTTTAGACTTTGATGATAGCATGTTTGTTAAGACTTCGACTCCTGAGGAGTGGATCGCACAAGGAGAGTATTATGCCAAACACCAGTGCTGGAAGGTAAGGACTGAACCAGGAGCCAAGGGTGAGGGTTTCTTGTGGCCACTGGCCTCACCAGAACTCATGGCCAGGTTTCCACATTTGCATCTGTTACCAGGACAGGATGGGAGATAATGGTACTTGTACCATTTGTGAAGTATCAGGTTAGCCTCAGATGAGGAGAGCTCCTGCCCTGCTCCCCACCCAGTCAGTGCAGGCATGGCAGCCCTTCATTTTGGCCACATGCGCACATATACTGACGTTAAATGGAGAGTCATGGCCCTTTTTTCCCTTCTGTGCTCTGTGCTTAAAAGCTTTCACTATCATTATATCACATTTTAAAGCTGTAGCAGAGAAGTCACTTGTTTGTGTTTTCAGACTTATCAGAGATAGGCTTTACTGCCCATCTGAGTCTAGTGAGCATAGGGCAAGCTTTATTACCAGATCACACTGACCAGCCTCCAGCATCAAGCCATCATTGTGAGCCTGAGCAGTCTTCTGTAATGGGCCCTCAGAAATATTGAAACCAGATTAAAGAAAGAGCTCATCATTTTCCCTGCAGTCAGCATCCCTATGCATTTTGAGGTCTTGGGGTGACAGTACAGCTTATGTCTATCATTGGGTATTGGTAATGCTGTCTTTATCTGCAAATCTCAAAAATTCTACTGAAGGAGTAATGCTAGTTTAAATTTTTTTAATCCAGCAAGAAATCTGGTTTTAGGATTGATTTTACAGTTCAACAGACTCAACATGAGCCCAGTCTTATTCCATTTCTTCCTTGTATTATCTGCAGCATGTCAGAGGTGTTCCTTTTCGTGGTTGCATAATGGCTGCCAAAGCAGCTCCAGGAATCCTGTTCCCCTCAAATTGCACGTGACACTTTCTTCTCATGCTGCGTGTCCCTCTCCTCCCCTGGGGATTTTCTTATGCATCTCATTGATCACTATGAAGTCATATGCCCTCTCCTAGCTACAAAAGATTCTGGTAGTGCAGTCTCATCTGATAGTTTCAGCTTTTTATGGGAGTTAGATCCTGCCATCAAATAAGAAAAGGAGGAGAGGGTTGTGGGTAACCAACAGTGTCTGCCACAACAGGCACTACCACATAGAAATATGTACGTTCCCTAGGGTGTCTCTACTCGGGTGCCTGGGCTAGCCTCATGCCTACAGCTACATGAGTTTGGATTTCCAACATTACAGCAAAAATATCTGCAATTTCCCTTACCACCTCCTTTACTGCCTCCTCCTCCTCCTCCTCTTCTCCTCTTCCTCCTTTGCCTCTCTCTTCTTTCTCTTCCTCTTCCTCCTCCTCTTCTTCTTGTCTTTTTTTTTGAGACAGGGTTTCACTACATAGTTCAAGCTGGCCTTGACTTCACTCTGTAGCTCAGGCTGGCCTCGAACCCACATCAGTCCTCATACCTCAGCCTCTGAGTGCTGGGATTACAGGGATTCACCACCATGCCCAGCTTCCCTTGTCACTTCTGAACAGATATTCAGAGATATTTCTCTGGAGGACTCGTCCCTCTTCTCTAATGATCTTTCCTGTCATTGGAGTTTCATGGACTGGGAAGTGATGGGGACCAAAAGTCTTCAAGTCAGCATTTATCAGAAGGCATGGTGTGAGGCGTCTGTCATGCCTAGAAGGCAAGGTTTTCTCAGCCCCTATGGCAGGGAAAATGAAGCATACTGATAGCAAATAACTCTGGAGTTTAGAAGTTACCTGTTGCTGCATGACCACTGTTTGCTGTTCCCCGTACTGTGGGTTGGCCATGTGAGTTCAACTGAGTAGGTCTTCTGGTCTCAGCTGGGCAGCTTAGGTGTCTGCATTCAGCTTCCGGTCACCTGGAAAGATCTGCTTCTGGGAGTTGACCGGCTCTTGGTTTAGGTGATAGAGGTCACTGGGTTTCCTAGATTGCCTGTCCCTCATCTCTCAGAAGGCTAGTCTGGGCTCGTTCATATGATGATAGCACCCAAAGAGAGTGGGCAGAAATACACACAGTCCCTTCAAATCTGTCAAAGAAACTTATCCAGTACTATTTCTGCTGAATTCTGTTGGCCAAACAAGTCACAGCCCACATGACAGAGGTGGGAAAATAGGCAGCATTTGTGATAGGAGAAGCTGCAAAATTAGACTGCAAAGGGGTCAGGCACAGATAGGAAAAACAAAGACTCTGGCCACACTTGTGGTCTATTATATAAAGTGAGAAAACACTGCTTTGTTGTAGGTTTGGGTATGTCTGGGAAGCAGGCTTTTGTTATATTTAGCTGCAGAAGTTGATTGAGCCCCAAAACTTTGTTCATTGCTGGTCCTTGTTATAATTGGAAAGAAATACTGAACATTTGGCTGTCACTGTTAAACAAGCATCTTTTGGCAGGGTGGATGGTGGGGGGTAAGGAGGGAAGAGGGAAGTAAGAGGGGCAGCAGTGTGAGTATGGAATTGGAAATCTCCATACAGTCTCCCCTTTATTCCTTTCAGAACACTTCTGGTGTTACCTATATATGTTGTCCATGGATTTCCAATTATTTATCCCTGTAAAATACTTTTTGAATGTTTGAATCTAAAATCTTTTTAGGGGAGCCGGCACAGATGAGAATGTTATAAAAAGCCTTCTCCTCGCCTGACTTTATTTTGACCCTGCTAAAGGACTTCAGGACTCAGGTGGTTTATTGAGTTTTTGGCTGCATGTCAATGAATGTTTCAGAACCACCATACAAGATTTGTTCATTTAACAAATACTTGTTGAGCTATGAGCCAAAATTATATTTAGATCTTAGGAATAGGATAGTGAGCAAAACAGGCACATAGACGAATGTGCAGTTTCAGCTGTTGCACGTGTCACAGATGAGAGGTCAGCTGCCTCCAGAGCCACCTGTCCTAGACAGGGAGGCCAGGATAGCCTTCTCTGAGCAGAGACTGCAGAGTAAATAAAGTTAACTAGGCAAAGAAAAAGCCAAAGAGCATTTCTGTTAGAGGCAGTAGCCTGTGAAAAGGCCCTGTGGTGGGAAGAAGCATGGTATAAGTCCCAGGAATGAAAGGCCTATGGGGTCAGGAAGGCTAGGGCAAAGAGTAGGAGAGAGAGAGAGGCCATCCTGTGCACTTTATCAGCAAGTGTCACTTAGTCCCTCCCATGCCCACACTGAGACCTACTGCTGGGCATAATGTGAACTTTTTGCCTTGAGACATGGTGTAAGCATTCCTGTCTTAGAAAAGCAGCTTTCTGCTGGCAAACATCAGGACGCAGGCTGACTTCGCTGTGACACTTGTCTGCACACTTCTTATTAGCGGGTTTGGTCACGTAGATCTGCATGCTCTGAGGATCCAGATGTGTTGTGAGACCCTCTCTGCCTCCTTTCTGTCCCCAGTCCATGTACTATAGCTGTTCCTCCAGCACCCAAGGTAGCCATTGTAGTTAGCAACTATATCGAGAAGCCCAGACAGACAACAGAGCGTCTTTGGGATAACTACTGCATGGTTCGGAGGCCAGAGCAGTATGTACGATGACAAGGATGATCTCTTATATGTGGCTGTTGGAAAGGGTGCTGTTGTGGTGACCAGTAAAAATACGTACTCTGCACCCTTTCCATGGCTTCTGGATACTTCCTGAAGAAACTGGAGTGTGTTAGCTGGTAACAGTTTTGGGCTTTGTCCTCTGAGGCTATTGTCTTTAGCATATGTATATCTTCCTGTTCCTCCCTTTCGAATTGGGCTGGGTGAGACAGTGCTTTGTCAGTACAGACATTCAATGCATGTTTTAACTCTTGTTCTATAGTCACCTCTGTTACCTTGCTAGGAATCAAAATCTTTTGCCTATTCAGGTTGCAGCCAAGTGTTACCAAAAAGGAGGTGCATTTGAGAAGGAGAAGTTGGCCCTGGCCCATAACACTGCCCTGAACATGAAATCCAAGAAAGTCAGCCCCAAGTAAGTGTCTTGGGCATCATTTCAGATTTGTTTTGATGACAGCAGCATGTTAAATATGTTGGTATTAGGCTAATATTTCATGAAAATAATTGTTTTGTTTCCCTTCACCCAGGCAAAAACAGTTGGAATATTTGGGACTGGCTAAGACCTATTTGGAGTGCAATGAGCCAAAGCTGTCGCTTAAGTGTCTGAGCTATGCCAAGGAGTTTCAACTCTCTGCCCAGCTGTGTGAGAGGCTGGGAAAGGTATGGCCCCCATCCCACAGCTGCTTATGGGGGAACTGGGCTTCATCTGAACAGATGGAGAAGTGTCTGCTTGTGGTAGGAAGAGGCTCCAGGCCTCCTAAGAAGGGAATGCTGGCCCTGTTGATTCAATGGATGGCCCCTCTTTGTGCTTGCTCAAGCATTTATTTATTAATTGGCTATGCTTCATTAATTAATTATTGGTACATTTTAAATATATGATCACTTTCATCATACTTTGTACCTGTACATGACTTATCTCAGTTCTTTTTTTCTCTTTTCCTTATCCACCTTTCAATCCTTCTTCCCTTCCTCATTTACTAAAGCTTTGCTTCCCTTTACCCCTTGTTCCTCATTTTTTTTTCTTTTCCCTTCTTTCCTTTCCCCCTCCCATCTACCCAGTTCTTTTCCCAATTGAGCATTTTCTTCCTGTTTTGTAAGATCTAGTATACAATCTGGTCTTTATTTATACTTTTGGTTTCTCACACCATACATGTGTGTTCAATTTATTTCACTTAAGAGTATGGTCTCAAGGTGCCTCCATTTATCCATAAATGTTTCAAGTTTATCCTTCTTTATAGTTGAGTAGTATTCCATTGTATAAAAAATCACATCTTTTTTAGCCATTCATCAGTTAATGAGCATTTTCTAATCAGTTAATGAGCTGTTTCCAAAATTTAACTATTACAAACTATGCTGCTGTAAACATGTTTATCATACATAATAATTACAGTTATCTTAGAGAATGGTACAAATACATATCACTGCTTAAATCTTTTTTACTCTTCCTTCCCTTCCATCTTCTCTTCTTCCATTCCAAATGCCCTTACATCTCTACAAAGTTTACCTCCTTGTTTCCTATCATTTCTCTCTCTCTCTCTCTCTCTCTCTGTCTCTCTTATTTTTGGTACTGGGGATCAAACTCGACCTTGTGCTTACCAGGCAAGTGCTTAAACTACTCAACTAAATCCCTAGCCCCCTATTATTTCGCTTTTATTTTGCTCTTTATTTATGTTTTGGGCTTCTTGCATCTGAAAAACTATACAATCCTTAACATTCTGTGTCTTATTTCACTTAGCATTATGATCTCAAGTTGTACCCATTTTCCTGCAAATGTCTTAAATTTATCTTTCTTTGTGCTGAGTAGTGCTTGTGTGTGTGTGTCTGTGTATGTGTGTGTCTGTGTGTGTGTGTCTGTGTGTGTGTGTTGTGTATTTTTCTTTATCCATTCATCTGTGGTTGACTATATAGGGTACTTGCAAAATTTAGCTATTGTGAATTGTGCTGCTATAAACATAGTTATGCATGTATAATTGTAATATGATACCTTTAACACTTTTGGGAAGGCACCCAGGAGAGGTATAGATCAGTCAAATGGAGTTTCTATTTTTACTTTTTAAAGGAATCTCTATACTGACTTCTATAGTGATTACCCTAATTTATAAGAAAAGTTCCTTTTTCCTTACGTCCTCACTGGCATTTTTGTTTTGGTTTGGTTTGGTTTGGTTCGTTCTTTTTTTTTTTTTTTTTTGCGGTACCAGGTATCGAACTCACGACCTCGCACTTGCCAGGCAGGCGCTTATGCCGCTGAGCTAAATCCCCAGCCCAAAGATTTTTTTGTTTGTTTGTTTGGTTTGTTCTTGATGATAGCATTTCTTTCTGGAATAAGATAAAATTTCAGTGTTGTTTTGGTTTGTATATTCCTGAAGGGCAAGGATTCTGAACATTTTTTTCATGTTCTTGGCCATTTGTACTTCTTTATTTTGAAACTTGTCTATTCATTTTAATTGCTCATTTTTAATTGGTTCTTATATTTGGGGGGAGTCTAATTTTTTTTTTTTTGTACCGGGGATCAAACTCACGACCTTGCGCTTGCCAGGCAGGTGCTTAAGCCACTGAGCTAAATCCCCAGCCCTAATTTTTAAAATATATTCTAGATATTAGTCCTTGATCTGAGTAACTGGCAAAGAGTTTTAGTTTTTTCCATTTCATAGGTCATCTCTTCACTCTTTTGGTTGTTTCTTCCACTGTGGAAAAGGTTTTAAGTTGATATAATTTCATTTGTTGATTCTTGGTATTATTTCTTGTGCAATTGGGATTCTATTGAGAAAGACCTCACCTATGCTTATGTCTTCAACAATTTTACCTATTTTATATTCCATCAGATTCAGTGTTTCTGTTTTTTTATCTAACTCTTTGATCCATCTTGATTTGATTTTATCTTTCCGTGATTGAGCTTTTAGAAGGTTCTCTGTGTGTATGTACACATACACGTGTGTGTGTACACACTTATTTGTATTAAATTTCTGCTCCTGTGACAATATATCTGCTAAAATAAACTGAAAGGAGGATAGATTTACTTTAGCTCATGATTTTGGAGGTTTCATTGCATAATTATTTGGCTTAGTTGCTGGTGGCAGGGCAGAAACATCAAGATAGAAGGGTGTGGCAGAGGAAAGCTGCTCATGATAGCCAGGAAAAAGAAAGAGGGAGGGAGAGAGAGAGAGAGAGACGGAGATAGACAAAGAGAGAGAGAGAGGAAGGAAAGGAAGTGAGAGAGAGACAGAGAGACAGACAGAGAGACAGAGGCTAAAAGCTAGTGTTAGTAATATTCTTCCTTTTGCCTTTGTTCCATCTGGCCTCTCACTCTATTGGATGGTCACGTTCAGGTCATATCTCTCCTATCCATTTGCTATCTCATATGTCAGTTGCTCTGAAAATGCTCACAAAGACACATGTACAAGGGTACTTTACTAATTTCCTAGATTTTTAAAATATAATCCATCTTATAAGCAATATTAATCATTATACGATCCATTTTTGTTACTATTTAAGGCCTGATCTTAACCACAGGGAGGCTAAGTGTTCAGACCAACAGGTAGGTAGGTATTATCTTTCTTTGTGTTAGCAGTCTAGAATTTGCTTGGGTCCATGGCCTGCCATTTACATGGAGTTTTTCTGTATCCCCAGTCATTACTCTAGATCTGTCCTATCCAATCTCACAGCTTCATGTTCCCATTAAGTTTAAATTTTAAATTAGTTAAAATATAATAAAGTTTTAAGATTTTCCTCCTTATCCTCATTAGCCACATTGGGACTGCTCACTGTTACAGAACATTTTCATTGTTGCAAGAAGCTTTGTTTGACAAATCTGCTAGTCTAGAACCCAGCTGCTCACAGAGAGGTCAACAGGCTGGCAGGGAACCACAAACTGTTATTTGTCTGCAGGAAGATTAATACAGAAGAGAGAAGTAAGCTGCTAGAAATTTTTTATAGCCATGTGGCATTGCTATGACATCCAAGTGGTGACTGTTTTCTTAGTGATTAAATTTTAATGTGTCATTTGTGATGGATTAGAAATGTAAAACAATCTGGCCTTAACTACAAGTGTTTGGAGAAGCTGTGCTTGAGAGTGTCTGAGGGTGAGCAGTTGTGTTTCTTTGGCCAAGGTTTTCATGTCTACATATCCAGCGTGGTAGCTCCTGACATTTCCAGAGCACCCTGGGAATGGCAGGGCTGGAAATGTGACTTACTGCGAGACTGATAAGATCAGGCCCTCTCCATGCTGTTGCCTTTCTCTGTTTATTATTGGATGTGACTTGTTAGAATATGGGAGCTAGAAATGGTAGAATAGGGAGATTAGCAAAGATATTTCAGTGTGGATGGAAATGTTGGTTCTGTATTCCAGGAACTAGGATGGTTTTCCAACTTCCCTAACTTGCTTAACCTCTGCCTTCCAATTTTCAGTGCCACCACTTTGCACATTTGCTTAGGCCTAGCACTTTCCACTTTTTGAGTACCAGTGTCTGGCATAACTGAACCAGATACCTTTCGTGTCTGCTTTCCTACCTTGCACCTCTGCCTGCCAACCTCTGCCCCTGAAGTGGGAGTGAAAAGACCAGGAGCCCATAACCATAGTATACGCCCTACTCTAGTACTGGAGCACCTCTGACCTGTGGAGACCATCCTGCTTCTATAGGCACAGCTACATTTTATCCTCCTGCTTGCACAGGCTTTGCTCCTAGGTGCAGCTTCTTCTCTCTATTAAATTCATCCTGGCAGCTCTAAGTGCCTTTCAGGGCAAGCATGGTGGCTTATTTCTGTCATGCAAGCTGCTAGAGGCCGAGACAGAGGATGGCAAGTTAAAGCCCAGCCTGGGCAACTTGAGACCTTGTCTCAATATGAAAACTTATTAAAAAGGTGAGTCATGGATAGAGCTCACACAGAACAACACAACTGGGTTTAATTCCCTGTACTGCACACACAAAGCAACACAACTCACTCAGGAAAGAATTAGATGTCTACCTTTGTTTGGGTCCCTCCATGGAAAAGTGTTCAACCCTCAGCCAGTGTCACACTTCTTGTGATTGTCTACTTGACTAGCAAGTTTCAAACTGACCAGTTTTGCATCTGCTGTGCCTAAATTCTCAGGCCAAATTACCTCCTTGTTCCCAATCCTCAAACCCGTGCTACCCCTGGGAAGAAATGTTTGTGAGAATGCTGTGGGAGTATAAGATTTCCTTTCAGGGATTCCTATGCCTTACCTGCTTTTTGCTTCTTCTCAGACAGCAGCATTGGTTTCCATAGAAACCTTTCCAAGCCCTTGCCCTATATGGCAGGTGGGGCCTCCTCATGGATCAGGATAAGCCAGATTAGAGAGCTGACAGAGTTGTCCCTCTCTTCTGTCTCTCTAGTTGGACACATATTTAGTACCTAATAGATCTCTATATACACGCGGGGATTTAGTAATTAGCATTGTCAGGGAGAGAAGAGTACAGTGGTAAGATGTAGAGTTTTATTAATTTGACTGAGATTGGTCAAGAAGTTCCCTGATCTATGAGGTCTTTGGACATAGAAGAAGCTTACATCTGAATCTTGTTTTTCGTTAGCATTTCGGGTAGCTTTTCTCATTAAAGGTGACATTTTTTTTAGGGGGCCAGGAATATGTATTTTGTTTTGTTTCATTTTGTTGCTGCCCTGGGATATGTATATACTGGGCTTCATTTTAATAATGACTACTCTGCTTTCCAGAATGGCCATAGTACTTTGTGTATGAGGGTCTTGTGTTCCCCCATTTTCTTGACCATGTTCAGCAGATTCTGATTTTCCATTTTTGTAAACATAGGGGATTTATTTCACTGTGGTTTTAATTTGTTTTTCTCTATATTAGTAAGGATGGGTATCCTCATTTATTTTTTAGTTTCTCAAATTTCACCTTCTGAAAACTGATGGTTTATATCACTTACCTAATATTCTACTGCATTTGCAGATAAGTCTTTAACTTGTGGTTTCAGGAATGCTTTTTATGTTTTAGCTCTTCCAAGTCTTGTAGCCACTAGTCACATATGGTGTTTAAATTCAAATTAAATAAAATTGAAACGTCATTTTCTACACATCAGTGGATAGCAGATTAGGTAGCACAGAACATTTCTGTCTTCATAGATAATTTCCATGATGTAGTTGTTAACATCTGTCTTCTAACAACTTTATTTTATGTGCCTTGTATTTAACAGTTTAGTATTATTAAATCCATCAGTTTTTCTCCTAAAAGTTTTTGTGCTGGATTTTGTTGGATAACTTATTTACCTCTAGGTCACAAAAACATTCTCATACATTTTTACCTCAAATAGTTTTCATATTTAGATTTTTAATCCCCCAGAATGTACCTTTGTGTATGGTATAAAGTTGGGATTTAACTTTTTATTCTGTATTTTTTAAAGAGTTAGTTTTCTTAATACCTGTATTTTAGTATCTTTAGTGGGTTCTAAAAAAAAAAAAAGCAAGCATGTAACCATTCTCTTCATTTTTCATGGTATTGGTTCATTTTTAAGATAAAAAGTTATGAATACTTTAAATAAAAGTAAAATTTTACTCTGTCCTAGATAAGAGAGGCGGCCTATTTCTATAAGCGAAGCCAGTGCTACAAAGATGCTTTCAGATGCTTTGAGCAGATTCAGGAATTTGATCTAGCACTCAAAATGTACTGCCAAGAGGAGCTTTTTGAAGAAGCTGCTATTGCAGTAGAAAAGTAGGTGGTTTTATTCTTTACCATCTCCCTTTCTTTCTCCTGCTTATCTCTGGGGGCTGCCTGCCCTGGGTGTGGTACCCTGCTGCATCTGCAGTGGCTTTGACCATGTCAACCTCCTCCTACCTGAGTGGTGGCCTTCAAGGCCAGCAGTTCCTTGAAAGCAGAACTCTGTTTTTCACTCTTTTTAAGTTTTGACACAGTGTCATGAAGAGAGAGGCTGGAGAAGATGAAGCATGTGTTGTAAGTGTGTATATAGTAGGATATACTGACTTCAGTCAGTAGTATAAAGGGGAGCTCTAGAGAGCTTTATTCATCTCACATGAATCCAACCACCACATAAATGGCAAAAGAGAAGAACCCCAAGTTGAATAATAAGGGGAAGACTGAGAAAATTGCTTATGTGTATACAGAAACCATTTAATTACATTAATCATATTCAAATTTATCAGAGTTGTATAACCAAATGATTATCATGCTTTCATGAGATTTCAAGGGATGCTGTTCAAGGATAATGTTTGACTATCCATAAATTCTGCCCTATGCATTGCCTTTCAAACTTAACTCCCACTTGCTTGAGTTGCAACTCCAGTCTTTTTCATTAAGTAAGCACACTAAATGCCTGGTCCTTTTGAAGAATAAAGATATTATTATGATAATCATCTAATGAAGCACTTATAAAAGTGCTTGAATACTTGACAAGTTTGTATCTTATTTTGTAATACCTACATATTGTGGGAGTCTTTGGTAGCTCTGTGATGTATTTTGGAGAGAATTTCCTGTTGGCTGGATGATAATAAACTGACATTTGTGTATTTTGTTTTCCCAGATATGAAGAAATGCTAAAGACCAAGACTCTTCCTATTTCCAAGCTCTCCTATTCTGCCAGTCAGTTTTATGTGGAAGCTGCAGCTAAGTACCTGAGTGCAAATAAGATCAAAGAAATGATGGCTGTTCTCTCAAAGCTGGACATAGAAGACCAGCTAGTGTTCCTGAAGTCTCGGAAATGCCTAGCAGAAGCCGCAGACCTGCTGAACAAGGAAGGTCGGAGAGAAGAGGCTGCCTTGTTGATGAAGCAGCATGGCTGCCTCCTGGAAGCTGCTAGGCTCACTGCTGACAAGGACTTCCAGGCCTCATGTCTGCTGGGAGTCGCTCGCCTCAATGTGGCCAGAGATTCTGACATTGAACAAACCAAGGCCATTCTACAAGAAGCTCTTGATCTCTGCTATGAAACCAGCCAGTTTTCAGGTATTGCAGAGGCCAAATTCCTACAGGGAGTAATCCTGAGAGACTTTCAGAAACTCAAAGATGCTTTCCTCAGATTTGAAACCCTCAATCACTCAGCTGGAGTTGTGGAAGCCCTTTATGAAGCAGCCAGACAGTGTGAGGCTGACCCGGAGAAAGTTTTGGCTCTGGCTCCATGGGGTTTAGAAGTCCTTCTCAATCTTGTCAGAGCCCTCAAACGAGTGACTAACAATGCTGAGAAGGATATGGTCAAATCTTGCTTTGAATTTTTTGGGATTTCTCAGGTGGATGCAAAGTATTGCCAGATAGCTCAGAATGACCCTGGGCCCATCTTAAGAATAATTTTTGACCTGGATGTGAATTTGAGACAGAAGACAACAAAAGACCATTTTTTGATAATGACTGATCAAGTGAAATTAGCTCTAAATAAACACCTTCTGAGCAGGCTATGTCAGATCACACAAAACCTGCTCGAGAAGACCTACCCAGGCATATGCTTGAAGTTTATTGTAGGCCTAAAATGTGAAGATAAAAACTGTGAAGACTTTCATAGACCCCTGCGGCGTTGTGAGGCCAAGTGTATGGTTCAGTCAAAAATGCATTTGGTGGCAATCAGTGGATTGCTTTTGGAAGCCAAAAATGTATTTCCTAAAATCTTGGCTGAAGAACTTGAAGAAATAGATTATATTTTGTCCACAGATATATATGGCCTTTGCAAATCTTTCCTAAATTTCCTTTTCCCTAGACATTTCCATCAGAGAGTGCTGTCAGAAAACCCCATGGCATGCAAAGAAATACTCAAACCACATTACAAATCCTTCCGATCCTACAGGTTTGCTTTGAAAAAATACATCCATGATCTGTTTCAAAATGAAACAGCATGCAGCCGTCGGGAGTCCACAGACTTGTGGCTTAGCGCCATGCAGGCTTTCCTTCTCTCCTCCAGCTATCCAGAGGAGTTTGAAAAGCTGCTCCACCAGGAGGAAGACAACTACAACAGGGAACTGAGAGCTCTAGAGTCTGAAAAAGAGGAAAGGGGCAGAGGAAAAAGTAGCAAGATAAAAGGAATAGAAGGGAAATTTGGCATGCTAGTGCCCAACAAAGAGGATGAAAGTGCAGTGAAGACCCATCTCTGCTTCATCCGGCTGCTGGAGAACTCTATTGACCAATTCTACGTGCATAGGAATCCAGAAGACTACAAGAACCTCTTTTACCGTTTCATGAATGTCCTCATCCAGAGGTGCAAAGAGCCACTTATCCCCAGCATTGGAAACACAGTTGCCCTGCTGGAGTTTCAGTTTATCCACTGCAGCGTGGTACTGGCTCGCCTCTGGAAGAATGCTATCCTGTGCCTCCCCAAGAGCTACATTGCACTCCTGCACTACTGGGGGTTCCTGTTCAGCAAGAAGGACAAGGAGCTTGGGGATATGTTCTCCATTATTCAGGAATATAAACCGAAGGATTTGACAAGAGCCATTCAGGACTTCCGATTCCACCTCTCCTACCTCGTCAAGGTGCTATGTGGTTATGAGAATATGAACTTCAATGTTCTGCTTGATGCCTTCAGTGAAATAGACTATGTGGTCTCTGGGGAGGCAGAGCGGACACTGGTGCTGTGCTTGGTAATGTTAGTAAATGCTGAGGAGTTCCTGCATCCATTCTGCAAGCCTCTTCTGTATCGCCATTTTCAGGAGATTGAGACAAGGCTGGAGCTAATGAGCTTGGACTGTCCTGACCAGGTTCCTGAGAGGCTGCAGAAGACTGTGAGGCGGGTGGTGATGGCAGTCAATGTGAAGTTTGTGGCTGAGGCCCTGCAGGAACTGCTCTTTGAGAGAGATGAAGAATATCTGATGGACTGTCACTGGCGCTGGGACAGTGTGCACACCAAAGGGTCTGTGGTCAATGGCCTCTGTCATGAGGAGGTCAGACTAAGCCGCTTGCTCTGTGTTGGCCCCGTAGACTATTTTGCTGAACCTGAGTGTGAGTTTGGTGAGGATGAGACAGATGAGCTAGTATTGGAAGACCGAGACTACCTCCTGGCCACCATCCTTTCACAGAAGCAGAGAAAGGCCTCCATTCAGCGAAAACTGAGAAGAATATGCCTAGTGGTATCTCTGTGCATCAGTTGGAGGAGATGGGTCCAGACAGAGCATGACAGAGAAGAGCCTACGGAGCCCAGAGCTGGGAACTTTAAAAAGGCTGATGTGGACAGAACCCAGTGTGATCTGTGTGGAGTGAAATTCACTCGCAGCCCTGAGAACTACTTCAGCTCCAGCAAAGCATTTGAGGGAGTAGCTTCAGAGGCTGCGATTCATACTAGGGCTCACCTGGAAGGGAAGGAGTGTTGGGAGAGGAGTAGTGAGTCCTATGAGCAGCACATACGCCTAGAAAGCCACCAGAGGCAACAAATAGCTTATCAAAAATACTCGGAATTTTTCCATGAGAGGGTGGACCCGGCCATTCATGAAGGCAAACTGGTGGTGCAGGACATTGAGCAGAGCAGATGGATCCGCAGTCACCTGGGGTCTAAAGAGCACAGCCACATGCTACAGAGGAAGGTCCAGGAGCACATCAAGAGGGTTTCAGATTTGGTGGAGGACCTCTATAGGAGAAAGGCCTGGGCTGGTGGTAAGGACCACAGAGATGGAAGCCTAGATGGGGTTAGACAAGCATGCTAGGGAGTCAGAGGTATGTTCTTCGTAGTGGCATCTGATTTGGGGATGATGGAATCTTGGTATTTGCAGACACAAGTAAAAAATGTTTGTTTTCAAACTGCAGCTTATTGTTTAGATTACTCCTCCCCAATTAAAATATTGTGATTTTCTTTGGCCAGGATGATTTCCCCAGATACTACAGATGAGAAAATAGTTTGGTCACTAATTTTATGGAGAGGATTTAGGGATAATATTGAAAAACTTGAGAAAAGCCTTTAAAATTTTCTTGATTCATTCATTCAGTGACCTTTTTGTGAGTAGCTACTTTGTGCTAATCCAAAAGTAAGAACTGTAAATGTGCATCTGGTCTTTTCTTTTTAGGATCTTTTTAAGTCATATCCAGTTTGAGCCTTTAGAAATAAGAATTCTTGAGTGGTCTTAGAATTGGGTTACTCCTAGTTGCCTTGTTAGGTACTCCTTAGCAGCACTGAATGAAAGGGGTGTGTGTGTGTGTGTGTGTGTGTGTGTGTGTGGTGAAACTACATATATTGAAACATTCTATAACTCAGATACTATACCTGGCCTAGAGTTAGTGACATTTTTAACATAGAAAGGCTTGTTATTGGCAGTTTCTACAGATGTACAGTAATGCTATTGATGAGCTAACATTTAAAGGCAGCTTACACTTGAGGTGGCAGAAGGCCACTCTTTGAGGAGTCTTGTCTTCAGGGAAGGCACACACAGGCTAGCTCTGAGGGGATGGGGACTTTGACTCTAGTGTTAATGTTCTAGTTCCTGTAGTACCCTCTTCACTCAGAGCCCTTGTCCTTTGGTTTCTGTAGCGGAGGAGGCGATGACTCGGCTGGTAATGATTCTGGTCATGTCTGTTAAGGATGCACAGGAGTGGTTGATGAAAACAGAGCTCCACTTAAAGGAGGAAGGTAAGAAGTCATTTTTTCCAGGAACAGGCAATACTTTGGGTCTTGTGGTTCTTCATACTGATGTCTCGCAGGTGAATCTGAAATGAGGCTTCCACCCCCAATAACCTTTCATTGTCTAGGAGCATAATTTCTAATGAATTAGCGACACAGTATCTAAATTTCCTAATCTGATTGTGAGGACAATTATTTTGCTTCCTGTTAGTTGCTAAAAATGTCTTTTGCTACTCACGAGCACATACTCAACAACAGAGACTCCCAAGGATAAAGTATTGTGGAGCTATCCCTTGATAAAGATGTTTGCTGGTGTCAATTATCCATTTAAATTGATGGGTATTACTGAGTGTCTAGTGTGCATCAGTATTCTTCTGAGCCTAGGAATACATTGTGAACAAAATACAGCAACCTTGGAGAAGTCTGCAGGCTTCTTGCTACAGAGGGTCACAAGCTTGTGTAGAGTGGGTCATGTTTCTTTGCTGGCAGTTAGAATTTACTTGTTATGTTATGTGTGATCCAGTATGTCTTTCCTCTTACCCTTTCCACCTGCTGCCCCCTGCCTAACCAGATCTCATAATTCTTGCTGTGAGATTTCACCAGCCTTGGGTGCTCTTCAGAGTCTTAATTCAGCTGCTACTACAAAATCCAGGTCTTGGAGCTGGGGAAAATTTGATGGAACTTGGTACAGATGTCTGTACTCATAAAAAACTTTTATGAGACTCTTCTAGAGACTAAGATTTTATAATAATTTCAAGAGGAAGGTAATAGGTACCAACTCAAAAGTATGGTTGAGCTTAGGTTTTGCTTGATTTGTCATTTATTAAAGGACCTCTACAATAAGACCAGAAGAATCAACCTATAAAGAATTTAATTCTGGAGAAGGATGTTTACTTCAGCTTTTCTTGGGGGGCAGTATAAGTATTTGCAGGAAAATTCTTTCTTTGACACTGTAGTGGAAATCTTTATTTAAAAAAAACCTAGTACATATTAATTATACTGAAAATTGGGTTGCATTGTGACATTTTCCTACATGCATATAACATAGGGTGCTTAGGTTCTTTTCATCCTTCCTATTGCCCTCCCTTACTCACCCCTCTCTAATTTAAAACAATTACAGAGATATTAGCTTTCACTAGGATGTGGTCACCATTTTCACGTTTTGTTTTTTACTTCATGACTAGGTATTGTTCAGGATGATGATTATGAAAATGAAGTTGAAGACTTTGGTGAGCTCCGTCCTAGAAGGCGTTCACGGAAATGTGGAAAGCAGAGAAAATACTGATGTCTGCACAGCCGCTGCCTCCTAAACCTTCAGATCATTCCATCCAGTCTTAGAATTCTGAGTGCTGGTGCAGAAGAAAAGAAGAATGTAAATTAGCATTTAAAGAAAGGCTAGGGAGAGTCCAACATCACCTTTGCTGCTTGTCCCTTCTTGTTATTTCTTTCAGTGATCACTTAGGGTCTGATTGCTCCCTCACTCAAGGGATCTCCTAAGTGTTTTCCCAATAAAATCTAGCAGTGTTAGTCCCCCCGAACGTGTTCAAGTTAGAGCAGTCATAGTTGAAGGGAGTATTAGAACTCTTCACCCTAAATCCCCCAGACTCTTTGATTCATTGCCATCCTGACATGTCAGTAGCAGAGGACTAGCCATTTAAGATCACCCCTCACCTCAAGGTTGCCAGTGCTCTGGGCCAGGAAATTCCTTTATAGATCCCATCTCTGCCACACAGCTGCAACAGCAAGTAGTACAAAAGCTGTGTGTCCCAGGGTCCTACACCAGCCATCCCTAAGCCCAGAGTATATGACGGCCCACTTGTAGTGTAGTGTAGTTCCTTTTATATATTTTAGTAGTTTCTCTCTATGGCAACTGTTCTGCCCTCCCTCCCTCCATTGTTAGTTACCATTCTCAGCTGCCTGTGTGAGTCAGGTTAGACTACCTCAGACTGTAATTAAGAATTTACCTAGCATCCTTTGGAAGGCCTTTCCCTCTAGGAGTGAGTAGTTGGGGGGCATTTCTAGCATGGCTCTCCAAGGTGATCTTAACTCTGCCTTGGCTATGGTGCATACTTTCCCAAAACAGTATTTTGTATGAAGCCCTGTCCATCTAGATTTCTTGGATTTCCCTAGCAAGCTTGTCACCCAAGCTTAGGTTGACATTTGATGATAGTGAGATAATGATCTACAGAATTGCAATTTAGAAACAAGTACACACAGGAGTAAGCCAACCTTTCAGTGCCAGTTCTTCAAGATTTGCCTAGGAATCACTGCCACGTGGCTGGTGGGCCCTTGTGGGGGTTGTATGTAGGCCTGTTTGCAGGAGGCTAGTGTTTCCCTGTGTCCACTGAGCCAGCAGCCATTTGGTCTGATCCCATTCAGGAAGCCTTCATGCCTCTCTGATGGTTACTGCCACTTTACCCCACTCTTTGGTGGTTTGGTCCTCAGAACAAACCAATTTTTCTGCTGCTGCTTTTGCTGCTTATTGTTTTCCTTTTATTGTATAAGTGATTCATTTGCTTCAAAGTTTATGTTTCTAATTTTTATGCCAGGTATTGTTTTTATAAACTTTATTTGTCAGAAAAAAGGGGAGAAAAACAGAACACAAATCTTGCTGTATTGCCACATTTTTATAAAGTTAAATCGTTTCTCTTACATGCTGCTGTCCTTTTGATTATTTCTGATCTCAACAAATTGAAAAAGGGTACATTTTGGGGCTGGTACTGTCTAGTCAGCTGGTTGATGCTGCCAGAGCAGAAGCTTTTTATGCCTCCTGAATGAAGAAACCCAGGGTCAGAAAAATAAATTTCAGGGCTTTATTTTCAGGGACTCCTAACTGGTTGCAATGTTGTTAAGTGCCAGCCACATACACATTATTTCCCATTTGGGTTCTCATGAACATGCAGGCTTTGTACTGTATGGAATTTTGTCAGTGCTGTGTTCCATAGTTGCCACCTAGGAATGAACATTGCTATGGAAATTGAATCCTTTTCTTACTTCCAGTGAACTGTGTAATCTGGGTTAAGTCAAAGTCTTCAACACTGAGTACAACACCTTCCTCTGGGGGACCTCATCATTTGGTGTGGAACACATGAAAAACAATAGTAATAGAAAGGTACATTGCATACTGGCGATAGCAGCATTTATATAAACACCAGGCCTTCAGTTTCCCCTTTGAGACACTGGTTTTGCTGCAATTGGTAAAAAAATTGGTCTTGACACAGAATGAGTCTGTAAATCATTGCCATTTCAGTACTCTCAGGTCTTGGTGTTGTGAACTTGTGTGGGGCAAGCAGGACATCTGAGCCTTGGCAAGCAAAGTGTTCACTTCTTTGCTCAAGATTAAAGAGGCTCAGCACTGGGATGGATCATCCTGCTGATCTGTTTGTCAGACCCCTGCCTGGACAGAGAAGAAAAATTCTCAGAGCAGAGCTGCTGATGTCTGCTGAGACACAGAGATAACAAGGAGCCAGAGCTTCCCAAAGGAGAGGAGCAAACAACTGCCCTACACAGCCGCAACTGCAAGATATGGATGTTGGCAAGGCTCCCAACTCCCCAGACCCAGACTGAAAACTTCCCGCTCCCTGCCATTCCCTTCCCTTATCCAACACCCCTATGAAATCCTCCCCACCCATCTCTCTCCAGGCCAATGGTCTTATCACCCTTGGCCCGCCTACACCTAGGCTTGAATAAACTTTGCTTATTGCTTCAACTTTGCCTGACTTGGTGGCCCTGGTCACACTTCAGCTTACTCTAACACTGTTCCATAGAACTGCCTAAGAGATCAAGAACTTATGTCCACAACATACAAGGGTCCTTAAAGTTGGATACAGGAGTTAGGAGAGGAGTATGGAATTCAACTGCAGGAACAATAATAGCCATTAATGCCTTGGGTTTTGAAGCCCAGACCAGTAGCAGGAGCTTTGGTGTCCCAAGCCTTGCTTCCCCTTGCCTGGAAATCCAGGGTGGGAGTGTGAGATAGGTCCTCAACACCATGATCAGATTCAGTGATTCACTCAGAGGGCTTAGCATGTAGTTGTAGTCATGACTGATTCATTATTAAGGCAGTCAGTACAGGGAAACTGCATGAAACACAGTAAAAGATAACCACTGCAAGCTTCCAAGGTCCTTTCCAATCACAGAGGTCATACTTAGTTCTGTCAGGGAATATTTAGGCATGTCAGGGAATATTTAGTAAAGACAGAATGATCCACATTTTTACTGGTGTCTACCCATGTAGGCATCTTCTTCCCAGCACATTTCAAAGTCTCAGAGTCTTAGAAGGTGTTGAGCAGAAACTGAATTTTTATATAAACAGTTTAGGCACTGGTGGCCATTCTTACCGCTTCTGGTGATGGTGGAAACCCTCCTGAAGTTTAAGTTCTAGACACTAATCAAGGACCCACCTTGCAAGCAAGGCTTTCAAAGGACAGTACTTAGGCCTGTTATATTAAGGGTTGTCTCATGGGGAATTCCATCAAGCTGGGGCTTTGTTATGATCACCCACTAACTTACCTTATAGGTATCTCTCTGTGTCCAGCTGCTGCAGAAGTATATATGTAGCTACTGTCTATCTCTCCAGTCAAGGGAGTAAGTTTTCAGGGACAGTTAATCTTCTAAATAAAAAGCTTAATGAAGAAAGGAACATCATATTTTTAAAGACTACCTCAAATCCTACCTTACACCCTATTCCCTCTATAGTGGAAATACAACCTAAGTTACTGTAGGGGAATCCTCTGCTTCCTTAGGCCTCTTATATATTAGGAGACTTATGCAGCATAGGTAAAATGAGGAAAGCCTTTTCTCCTTTTGTTTTTTATGGCTGCCATCATCTGAGATAATGATTGACTTTTCTCTTTCCAAGTTGAGTATGGCAATGCTGGGAGACCTGAGGCATCTGGTCCAGTCTCTGTAGTTGAACAATTGAGTCATTTCTGAAGTTTTCTTTCTCCCCATGATGTTGCACTGATTTTGAACACGGTTACCTATTGGTCATGATGCACCCCACTGCCTGCCTCCTTCCTGAACTCATCCAGAGTTTCATTCTACTTATCCAGAATGGAGCCTATCTTCTTTCTCTTATGACTTGCTTTAGCCAATAAATTCAGCAGAAGTGACACTGTCAATTCCAGGTCTTGCCTTTAAAAGGCCTGGCAACTTTTGGGGCAATCCAGCTGACAGGTACCCTGCAACCGCCACACTGTGCCAAGTCCAAGCTAGCCATGTGCAGAAGGTAGCTGGAGGAGCCTCAAGGGACTTCACGTGAGTGAAGCCCATTAAGCCCAGGTGCTAGCTGAATGTGGCCAAGCCAGTGCCCTTGGTTGATGCCAAATGGAGAGGAAGGACCTTAGCTGAGACAGGCCCATTTTTGACCTCCTGTAATCATGAAGTTTAATAAGTAATAAGCTACTAAGTTTTGAGGAGATTTACTTTCAGCAATAGATAAACCAAGGGAGGACCTACCGTGTGTCAGGTACTGTTAGACCTGTTGTATCTGTGATCTCTAAATCTTACAACAATTTCCCAAAATGCAGAGTGAGAACTTGTAATTTATGTTTGTATGTGTAAAGTAAGAGGTGTGCTTGAGGCCAGAGGGCAGGTAGATGGCAGAGCAGGGCTTTCTACTGGGGCCCATGTATTATGCAACCTGTCATTAGAAGAAAAGGGCTTAATCCCACTCTTTCCCTAGTCTGGAAAGGATCTTAGTATCTTAGTACTTAGGACTCTATCACTCTGAGGGGACCCTTGTACCTGCCCTTGGAATCAAGTGTTTGTCATCTTGGTGACCTAGCAACCAGCTGATTGTGCAGGCTTCATCAGCAGCTGAGACTTGGTTACCAGGGCAACCTGCAGGAAGAGTGAGACCTTTGCACCAGTGATGTAAGGTTTTTTCCACTCAGCTCCTAAGTTCTGTTTTCTCTGGCATCAAACACTTCTGGCTTCTGTCACATAAGGACAGGCCTGATCCTGACATTTTTGAGGCCTAGGGTAAGAATACAAACAGAAATGTCCACTCCCCTTTCTCTTTCATATCCTTTGTTTCATTCCTACTCCATGAAATGTTTCCTTTGCATGTCTGTGTGTGCTGCAGTAACATTCCAAGTTATTCCCTGTGTTCACTCTCTCCTCTCTAAGCAGTCACCTTTGCTGCCTCTCTCCTTCTTTTGGACCTACGATATCAGGGAGAAGAGGCTCAGGGATATTTAGGCAGGGAACTCCTGGGTATTAAATGTGATTGGGAGGGCGTCTTATTTATGTGCTCTTTCTGTGGGTTCAAGGCACAGTATTTAGCTAACAACCAAATACTGTGTCATTCCTCTTAGTCTTTTTCTCCTTGTGCATCTCTTTCACAGTCTTTGTAGGA